>BQNB010023898.1:15285-57084 GCA_026074375.1 Tanacetum coccineum | reverse complement strand
CTAAGAGACAAGTCCTAGTCTGATAACAACTCTCGTTCCCTTGTTTCCCAAATAGACAACGACACCCCCTCCCCTTTTCTTCTAGAAACCGGCCATACTTATATGCCTTAGGGATTCGGGTTTGTCTATTTCTAGTCCCTCGGTTTAATATCATGAAGTATAAACACATTCTCCGTGTATTAACGTGTGTGCCCCCAATAGGCTCACATATCCGTAATGTACTCGTGTTATTTCGACTGCCATATTCCAACAAATGGTCATCAACATTCTTAACAGGTTTAGAAGGAAAGGATTTCGACCCGAGATTATTGTGCTATGTTGGAGGCTTGGAGCGTATGTAACAATGCTTTCGACAATTATTACTACCTCCATGACCTTTGTATAAACAAATGTTGTACAACTAAATATCAAATAGCATCCATGTATGAGAACAAATCATTTGGTTTTGAAGTCCATCCTTGTGATCACAAGTCTGGTAGTTTGGTCGAACCAGCAAAGTTTTCTGCATATGTGTTCGAAAGTTGATAATCGAAACCTTTCCATTTGGCTAACTTGCAAGAATCATGATTATATCTTATTTGTGTATGTGTCTCAACTCATATTTTTATTGGATTGTATCGCAAACAAAGCCGTGTTCCATGTTAAAGGGAGGTTCACTTTTGGTAATCTTCAAAACAAAGTTAAGTGACGTCTAGTGTTTTTTTTTTCACATCTTTCTTGTACATATTGCAAACCAAAGAGTCTCTATCGTCAAGATTCATCCATATATAGATGCATAAGACTTGTCGAATACACCACACGACTCTTTACATACTAGTAGCACTGCGGATTTGATACGAGTAACACACGACACTACCTACGGTAAATATCAGTACTCACATCATCGGTCTAACATTGTATATTAATCTATACTCACATCATCTTCTATTTTTCCTTCAAAATTTTTAAAGATTTTCATATATAAATTTAAGCAAATACTACTAACTAAGCATCACGTACAATCATATAATGCAACAACATATTCAACAATTAATTTTTCAACTCTTTCATTTAATGTCAAAAAACACCCTTTAAAGAAAATACATTTTAAAGGCCGTATTGTACAAACTAATCAAACACAAATGTTTCATACAGTTAATATAAAACTTCGTACAAACGATGAAAGTTATCATTTGTTTGACATGATACAAATCAAATAGAGTTAAGTACATTTTTGGTCCTTGTGGTTTGGTGCGTTTTTCACTTTTGATTCAAAATTCAAAAAATGTTTGGTTTTGGTCCAAAACACATAGTTTCGTTTCATTTTTAGTCCAAAAGACATAATTTCGTTACACTTTTGGTCCAAAAGACATAGTTTCGTTCCACTTTTAGTCCAAAAATTTTAGTCCAAATTTACGGAATTGGACTAAAAGTGAAACGAAACTATGTTTTTGGACCAAAACCAAACCTTTTTTGAATTTTGGACCAAAAGTGAAAACGCACCAAACCACGAGGACCAAAAATGTACTTAACTCTAATCATAATGTTTTTGGGTTGCAATTTTTCAATATAACAATTTGTTAACACATTCATATTCCAGACCAAGTAGGTTATAATGTTGTTCAAACAAAGCCCGAATAGAAACAACTAGAACAATGCATCACTAGGAAAATTGAGATAAGTTGCAACTTACAACCACGAACTTATAAACTGCAACATATATAGAGAGATCATTGATCTAAACTCAAAAGCAAGGAATTATCACGCATACTTGATACTTCTAAGTATTCATTTATTTGACAGAATATCAGCAAGAAGACATGTGACACGCGAAAATTTATAGAAAGATATCATGTAATACAAGCATCCAAACAGCAGCATTATACATTCTACAGCTTCAAAACTAAGATCGTAAAGAAGCTAAAAACTTGACATACAGAAAGAAATCAAGACTTTTCTATGATAGCCTACATATGACTATTATACGCTCCTTTGGAAATACAACAAAGGATTATCATATGCAAATTCATATCCACTCCGGTTCTAACCTGTACATAGTAAAGGAAGGCCACATCCACACCAAGTTTCAACCTGCAAATTCAAAATATTCAAATGAATTAATTGATACTTCTGACAAAAGGGTAATTGATACACAAGTTTCTTAAATTTTAGAAACTCCGCTTAAATCGAGAATTCCATGCATAATTTAAGAAGTTACATATTCTTTAAAAGATGAACTCCTCAAGTAAAATAATATTCTTAGCTTGTTAAACTCAAAATATACTGTATGTAAAACATACACCTTGCACGATCAGTAAGCAACTATTATCATATTACAACTTCTCCAACCTATCTACATATTCGTGAAAAACAAATTCCAATTACCAGTACCAGTACTACTTTAGGAAGCAAGTAAATTCAAGCTTGGATGTCTTGGAACTATTCAAGTCAAATATCACCTAAAACTATTTCCAACAATAAGAAACAGGTGCATGATACAATAATTGCATGTGTCAATTTTGTTGAAAAAATTAAAATAGATCGACAAAATAAATGCAGGCTGCCATCTAGAACTTCAGTAGCTCTACATAAAGGTGTACTACAAGTGATTCTGCACAATGTCACTGCTACGAGTTGTTCTACATCAGCATGTAAACGTGTCCATGGACAATTCACAAACATCGAAAAAAAAAAGACCTCTGGCATATCCATTCCAGTTATATTAGATATGTAAGCACATTACAACAACTACACTTTAGTTAGGCCTATGTTCTCAATCAAGGATCTCTATCCTAATGGTGGTAAGAGATTTTTAAAAAGTGAGACAGATTTTCGAGAATGCTTAATATTTAATAATACAGAGAAACAATTACGATAAGCCATCTTAAACACTCTCAAAATTGCTTATCTTCATTATTAAAACGCAATTAGCAGATAAACAGTTAAACATTAATTGTATTTATATTCGTCTTTCTAATCAGTTTGACGTAACTATTAACTGCATGATTCAATAATTGCATGTGGAGCACACCCAAAACTATTAAGAATAGTGATAGTTTGACAAAATAATTGAAGGCTGCCATCTAGAACTTCGATGGTGATACGTAAAGGCCTACTGCAACTGCTTTTGAACACTGGTGCAATAATTATAAGTTCATACTATTTCAACATTAATTAGTGGACCAACCTATACTCACATACCACAATCACCACACACAAGTTACAGGATTAGATGCTCAATTTACCCATATAAGTTGAGGAACTTATTTCGCCCAAAGACAATTGAAACTAAAATGAAGAATAACACTGGGATGAGTAAGACCTCTCATATCAACTCTGATTATAATACACATGTTAACACCCTAGAACTAAACTTAAAAAAAAGACCCAACTTCTTCATAAAAGACCTCTAAACTAATGACGGCAAGTGATTTCTAAAGATTAAAGGAGATGCGCGGGAATGCTTATGATTTTTGTAACAATCAGATAATCATCTTAAAATAACCAACTTCCAACCTAATTATTCATAACAACCTATTTCACCCTCATATGATCAATCAGAAATATCGAATACTCTCAAAAGTTAATACCAAGTGTTTTAACCAACTCTGACAGGGTGTTTGGGATTCCTTGTTTTTTCTGCTTAAATATAAGTACTTTCGGAATATGATAGAAAATTTCAACCAAATTCATTTAGAAACGGTTTTAGGTTCAATATGAGAGTAAAAACTAATTCTAACATTATATCAAGTAAACAATACTACGAAATAACCACCTCCCCTTACTTGCTAATGCAAAACTGTTTATCTGCATAAAACTAAGCATTGCTTATAACAGCGCAGATAAAAAATTGATTATCCGCAAGTAATCCCAAAGACCTTGTTAGCCTCATTATTCAACGAAGCTTATTTCACCTTGAAATAATCAAATTTTAAGCAATCCAAACACTCTTACTTATCCTCCTTATGAAAACACAATACGCGCATAAACAGTCAGCTACTTAATCATAACAACATATTATTCTCAACAAATAACAAACTACTAAAACCGTCTAACAAACACTTGGCCTAATTCAACAACTAATTAGTTAACTAACAACCAAAAACATAAACAAACACTGACATTGATCACTCCTCCGCTTTCTTCGAAACCGAGACCAAATTCCTCCACAAATACCTTCCACTCGCCATATCAACACATGTCCAAAACACATTCACAATCTGCAACCAAACTCACACACATTACACACTTAACATCAAGTAATCAAAAACTGGATAAAAACCCTAGAAATTATCAAAATTATATAAAATTGACCTTAGAAGGTGAGTTTTTAACGGCGTTAGTTTCGGAAGACGGAGATGATGATGACGTGGAATCATCATCGGAATGTGAATTGATGTTACGGAGAAAGAATATTCCGGCGAGAGTTGCCGATAAGAAAATGAGAATAAATCGCAATGGACACATATTATTTTTTTCTCTCTCTAGAAATTAGTTGTTAGAGTGTTTAGAGAGAGAAAAGTGTTGTTATTTTTGGTTGAATGAGATTCAAGCATTCTTTTTCATCATTATCGTTGCTTTTTTATATTTGTTTTGATGATTTAATTTAGTTGTTCCCTCCTTTTTAATTTTTTAGTTTAATTATTGGGCTTTTCCGCTTTTGTGGTAACTTAAGTTTCAAACTTGGTG
Organism: Tanacetum coccineum; assembly: GCA_026074375.1. Taxonomy (NCBI): domain Eukaryota; kingdom Viridiplantae; phylum Streptophyta; class Magnoliopsida; order Asterales; family Asteraceae; genus Tanacetum; species Tanacetum coccineum. Next base: position 52,416 of record BQNB010023898.1, on the reverse strand, counting down.
AGGGCCTGAGGGGTGACCGACACCATCAAAGTGGAATCGTGTAATGATATTAGAAACGATGAACGGTGAGCGTTATGATATAAGGAAAGTGGAATCGTGTAATGATATAAGGAACGATGAACGGTGAGCATTATAATATAAGGAACAATGAACGTGTAATGATATAAGGAACGATGAACGGTGAGCGTTATGATTTTTAGTACTTTTTGGTGTGTTTGCCGCGGAGTTTTTATCAACATCAAGACATAAGGAACGATGAACGGTGAGCGTTATGATTTTTAATGTTCGTTTTACAAGTAGTAAGAAGCTTTATCTTTTCTTTTTGAATACGTATTTTTCAACGTTCCATGACGCAGCATAAAAGAGCGTTAGCAATTAAGAGTTATTTTTAACATTATAATTAACACTACATTTACGTTAGCAAACATTTTATAAAATAACAACTACTGCTTAGTAACACTGTTATTGTTACTTACTCTTACTTTTACTAAACACACCCTATATCTAACTAGAGTACTTTATAATTGATATGGTTGTAAACGAACTGAACGTTCAGTGAACATTTCATGAACCGTCCGGTAAAAAGTTCGTTTATTTATTAAATGAACGAACATGAATATTATTTTACGTTCGTTTAGTTAAATGAACAAATGTAACCTTTGCCCTTATTGTGTTCTGAATATTTCATTAGTAGTCCTTTCACTATTTGATTTTTGTCAGTTTATTCAGATTTTGTACTGTGTTGACGGTGATGATTTTATGAGATATGTGATGAATTGTGGTTATTTGTGTTTAATAATCCCTTTTGGAAGGTATTATCGTGTTATGTGTATTCCGGGTGGTTTAACCCGTGAATTTTGAGAAATGTCGAAAAACGAGTCTGACACGTCCGTTAATGTTCAAATTGAGTTTTGAAGGGTTTAAAGTGAAAATGTGTCATGTGAATACTCTAGGTTAATGGAAAAGTATTTTTAAAGTGAATAAAAATGCTAATTAACTTTGGGGTAAATGTTACGGTTGAGTTTTACGAGTATTTTAGTGATTTTGACACAAAAAGAAAGACCCGAAACCCACATTGGATGCCATGGCCGGTTATATGAAAGAAAAAGAGATAAGGAGGCTTAATTTTAGCTCTTTTGTCTAAAGTTGTACACTTATATACTTAACATCTAAGCATTTCTCACATAGATCATTTTTACAAAAAAAATATCATCTCCCTTTCTCTCTTGGTGGTTCCTCCGCACCTACCACACACACACTCTTATAATTTTTGAAGTTTGATCAAGAAAACATGAAGAGATAAATATTTGGGGTTGATTCTAGTGTTTGGTTATTCATTAAAACAACATTTCGGTTATCCGGTTCGTGTCAATTCTACAAATTTGATGTTTTTCTTGATGTTTTTAAATTTAATTTCGTTTTTCCGATTTTTGGGTTTATTTTGATGCATAGATGTTAGTTGTACAAGTTGATCGTTGTAAAAATCGATTTTTGGAAACGAAACAGATGATTAAAGGGGTGTTTGGTTCGTGAATAATAAAAAAGAAAAAGAGGGATTGTGTAGTTTTGATGTTGTGGTCGTGATGGTTGAATAATATATGATGCTAGAATGTTTATTTTTTATAGTAGCTTGTATAGCTTATTCGGGCTTATTTTTAAGCTATTTCTTGGCTTATTTGGGGCTTATATGCCACATTTTTTTATCAAGATCACTAGGGAAGTGATTTTTGATTATTTTTGTGTTATGACATATGTTGTGGACTATTTTTGAGGCTTATGGTAGTAACCAAAAGCGATATATAGCTTAATAGCTTATTTTCAAGCTTAATGTACGTATTTTGGAGCTTATGGACTCACGGCCCAATAAGTCTATTTGAGTCGCGGCTTAATGGGAGGGCTTATTGTGGTCCGGATTATTTTTACATATAATATATATATATTGACCTTGGTTTTGGACTTGTATTATATTTTGGACTTATAAATGTCCTAATGGACCCTTGTTGGGCCTTAAGGCTTAATAAGCGATATTTAGTAGTTATAAAAACTTTGTCGGACTTTTGAAAGTGAAAATTTATTTACGAAGTGATATTGAATGATATTTTAGAGGAAAAATATTGGTAAGTGTTAAAGATTGAGATTTTGGAATTTTCTCGAAAAGTGTCGAATTTGTGAAAAATTGTTGAAAATAAGGTTTGAAACCTTGAAAAACGTTGTATAAACGTACGGGTCATGTCGAAATTTGGTAAAAAGTTTATACTTAGAAATTTTCTTTAAAACATGATTTTTGATTTTTAATAATATTTAATTATTTTATTTATTTTCACTAAAAACGAAAAATATAATTTTTCTCGAAACTTTCCTAATGTGTTTATTATGAGTAAGCGTTTCATTTTTAACCGTATAATGATTATTTTGAAGTGACTAAGGTGTGCCGAAATGGACTTATCGAGATATATTTATAATTAATAATTATAAATATTTATTATATTACTTATCTATTTATGTTAAATAGTATAAGTATTTATTATCGGAGAATGAGATTGACATGATTGTAGAGATAAATCGTCAACCATCACACCACTAAAAACTGTTTTGGGAAACTGTACAACGCGTCTAAACTCTATGCATCAAACATGAAGATTGTTTTGGAATTGGATGATTAAATTGAGACATTAACTGGACTACGTCGTGTGCGGGCGTCATTGCATTTGCTTGTGTGATTGAGATTGGGTAGCTAAAGACTTGCTTGAGGTGAGTTCTCGTAGCCCCGCTTTTTACTGGTTTTTCCGTTGGGGGAAAATGATACTCAAATGTGTTTTAAAATGTTTTGAATTGATCTGTGCGAAATATGGTTTTAATTTTGGGACAAGTTATGTGCTTATGACTGCTATGTGAATATTATGTGATGCATGATTGTTTGGATCGGATGGGTACGCCTACCCAGTGTTGTGAGATTATTGGATCGGATGGGTACGCCTACCTAGTATTTATGTGATTATTGGAGCGAATGGGTACGCCTACCCAGGTTTGTGTGTGGCCCTACCTAGTATTTATGTGATTATTGGAGCGGATGGGTACTCATCTTGCATGGACTCAATCCAACTATGATCGGCCATAGCTTCTTTGATGTTCTTTGGTTCAATAGTGCTAACGGTTAATGCATACATGCAAACCTCATAATCGGTATGTAGCCGTTGACGAGTCATAACAGGTTTGGATGGGTCACCAATAACTTGGTCTAAAGGATGATCTTTTGTCCAAATGTGAGTCGAGGGTTGTACTTGATAGAAATTCTGCACATTTGATGGTTCGAGATTCGTTGTAGTTGACTCAATTTCCTCATGATTCAGAGAATCATATGGAACAAACTGTGTATTACCATCAAAATCAGCAGAATCTTCTTAATTGAATTCATCAGACTCTTGTAAAGAGATTGGAGAAGTTTGTTCGTCAGATGTTGTGACAACAAGAGGAGCCTCATGTGTGTCAACAATGATTGAAGATGTAGAAGGTGAGTCTTCTTGATCATGAGTCGGTTGTGCAGTGGAATTGATGATAGTATCAGAAGATTTCTGCTCAAAATAATCTTTAAACATTGGACCGAACAAATTATCCAAATCCTCTTTTGAAGGAGTAGCCAAGGTTATAGAGAACTAGGTGGGTTGGCCTAGATTATAAACTAAGATCCGTTCTGTTTTAGTACGCTTACTAGGATCTATCAGTGAGCGATGTTTCCGCTTTTGGGTGCTTTTTGTGAGTTCGCCCCGGGTGTGGTGCTTTAGTTATGTTCTAGTCATTGAAATGTGTGAGCTTAATATTGAATATGACTGGGAAAGGATGCGAATATAAGTACGGTGGCCAACGTAGTTATAAGCGTATCATAACTCACTCATACTTAGTAATGTTGTTCACACAAAATCGGAACGTTGAATTCATTAGGGTAGGTGTTATGTGTTATTTCTAAGTATTTATGTGAGATATTATTTATATATTATTTTTTCTTTCCACTTACCTAACGTTGCCCATGTTCTCCCTCGTATAGATAATGTCGCCAAGGGTGATGACCCGAAGTGCTGGTCGGCCTGCTGCCGAATTTACTAGGAGGGTGATCAGGTGACACGGATGGTAGAGGTGGAAGGGTAGATGACCTAGGGAGGTATGATGAGCGTATGATAAATTGAATGGTCATGGAAATGACCAAGGTATGGGAGCTAATAGGGGTGTGAGGGAGTCAATGGGAATGTAGAGGGAGCCAATGGGGGAGCACCCGACTTCTCGACTATCATTGCCTAACAATTGCAGAACCTCTTACCTGCCATGATTGGCTTTTTAGGTTAGTGGACCAAGAAATGTTGGTAAATCAGAATGGTATGTAGTTAATTAAGAACGTTTCAGGAGAACGTGGGAATGTGATAGTAAATGGAAACCGGGTAGGTTGTTCATATAAGGAGTTCTTAGCTTGTAACCCTAAGGAATATAATGGTAAGGGAGGTGCTATAGTTCTTACTCGTTGGATTGAGAAAATGGAGTCTGTGCACGATATGAGTGGTTGTAGTATTGACCAAAAAGTGAAATACACTGCTGGTTCATTTGTGGGTAAGGCTTTAACGTGGTGGAACTCTTAGATCCGCACGCTAAGCCGGAAAGTTGCTGTTAGTATGTCATGGAATGACTTTAAGTTATGATGTTACAATGAGTTTGTCCTAGTCATGAAGATGTAAAAGTTGGAAATCTAAGTTGTAGATACGCCATGGTCGGGGCTTGGCCTGCTGCATATACTGATAGGTTTCATGAGTTGGTAGGTAGTTTCCACATCTGGTATCTCCTGAGTGTAGGTTGATTGAGAGGTATGTATATGGCCTTGCTCCACAAATCCGTGGGATGGTGGCAGCAACGGAGCCAAAGACTATACAGAAGGTTATTTCGACTTTTGTGCTGATTTTCTGGGTGCACTGACTGATGAGGCTGGTTAGGATTGGTATCAATTAAGAAGGTTTGAGAAAAAGAGGCAAATTTGGGGGAAACCTAGTAAGGATAAGAATGGTGGATGATTTAAGTGGACTAGGACTGTAAATGTTTTGCTTACTATTGTAAACACTGTTAGGAAGGAGAGAATACGGGTACTTGGCCCAAGTGTACCATCTACAACCCTTCCACGCACTGGTGGGGCTTTGTTCGGCACATGCCTACAACTATAAACGCGGGTTATTTGCATCAGGGATTGTAGAAGTGTTGCCAAGGAATGTGAACCCTGTCAATGCTAGAAACCTAATTGTTAGGGCATGTTATGAGTGTGGTTAGTAACCGACACCATTGTCGACCAGCTTGCCCTAGGTGGAATAGAGCACAAGGACTGGGAGAAAATCGTCAAAATAAGTTGCTGCTAACGGGGGTCAGGGTCATAGAAACCAAGGGAACCAGGCTAGGGGTAGGGCATTCATGTTGGGAGCAGAGGAAGCTCGCCAAGATTCGAACGTTGTGACGGGTATGTTTACTTTGAACAATTATTTTGACACTACCTTATTTGACTCTGGTTGACGATTATAGTTTTTCGTTTTCACTACTTTTCATACCTTTGTTAGGCTTAGAGCCAAGCGATTTAGGTTTCATATATGAGATTGAGATAGCTAGTGGGCATCTAGTAGAGATTGATAAGGTTATTAAGGGTTGCAAACTAGAAATCGAGGGTCATGTCTTTGACATCGACTTAATACCTTTTGGACATAGGAGTTTTGATGTGATTATAGGTATAGATTGGTTGTCTAATTATAAAGCTGAAATAATTTGTCATGAGAAGGGTACGGTAATTAGTTCTAGTGAGGATACCACTATCAGATGGCAAGGTGCTTAGAGTATTAGGAGAGAGACCAGAAGAGAAAGCGAGACTCTTGATGAGTGCTAAGGCTAATGAAAGGAAACAAGAAGAGATTGTTGTGGTTAGAGATTTTTTTGAGGTATTCTCGGATGACCTATCTGGATTACCACCTATTCTAGAAAATTGAGTTTCAAATTGAGTTAATCCCTGGAGCAATGCCGGTAGCAAAGTCTCCCTATCGTTTGGCACCTTTTGAATTGAAGGAGTTGTCTGGACAACTCAGGAACTCCAAGACAAGGTTTCATTCGGACCAAGCTTGTTGCCTTGGGGAGAGCCGGTATTGTTTGTAAGAAAAAGGATGATTCATTCTAGGATGTTGTATTGATTTTTAGAGAGTTGATACAAGTTGACTGTTAAGAATCTTAATCACTTCCTAGAATTGATGTCTATATGATCAAACTGCAAGGGTATGCACGTCAGTTTTTCTAAAAAGATAGATCTTAGGTCTGAGATAAAAAAATCAGCTGAGAGTGCAGATGATGACATTCCAAAGACTGCGCTTTGGAACTCGTTATGGACATTTCAGAAGTTCATTGTTATGCCCTTTGTCCTGACTAATGCTCCAGGCAATGTTTTGGATTTAATGAAATAGAGTTTGTAGGTCGTATCTTGTTAGTTTCGTGATAGTATTTTTTAATGACGTTATCTTTAATTAACTCTAAGAATTCAAGAGGAGCATGTAGAACACTTAAGGTTAGTCTGGGAAATGCTTAAAAAGGGATAAATGTTATGCTAGTTTTCTAAAGGTGAATTCTGGCTAAGAGTAAGTGCCAGTTCTTGGGCATGTTGGATAAATGGTAATGGGTTCAGTGTAGACCCTAGTAAGAATGAAGTTGTTAAGAATTGGAAGCCCCTAGAATCCTGATGGGTTCATTCTTCTTAGGAGTTGGACTGGGGTATTGACCGTAGGTTCATTATGAAACTTTTCTAAGATAGCTTAGTCTCTTAATATCCTGATCAGAAAGTAAGACTTCGAGTGGGGTTAAGGAACAGGATAATTGACTCATTCAGACCTTGGAAAAATAAAAAAAAAGGATAAGTTAAGTAATGTGTATGTTCTAGCTCTCCCCGATGGACGGAAGGTCTTTATGGTATATTGTGAATGCGTCGGGATAGGACTAGGTTGTGTGATAATGCAAAGACCGGTTAGTGATAGCCTATGTGACTAGGACGAGTTGTTGAAATTTACGAGGGAAATTATCACTACCCATGATTTAGAGTTAGGTGCTGTGTGTTTGCACTTTAAGATTCTGGATATATTATCTGTATGGGACAAAGAGTGTTGATGCTTAAGTTAATGTACAGTAAAATAATATACTTTATAGAGAAATTAGAAATCCCCAGTTCCTTGGACAAGTCCACTCACAAAGATATTATATATAGAACTACGTATATTAACCGGGTAAGTATTGATCTCCCTGGTTCGTTTTTTTTTCCCAATGCTCGTGCAATGAAAACCTCGATCTGTTCGGAATGATTGATTTGAATAAAGAAAGAGATATTATTTTGATTTAATTTATTACTACTAAATTTAAAGGCACATTAAAAACTAATTAACAAATTAAACTAATTACGAAAGTAAATAAATGCGACATTAAGAAAACAAATGCAATTTAAATCTTAAAAATGAAAACTAGATTCCTAAACCTAAATTAATGCTAAAGAAAATTTTAGGTAAATTAAAAATTTTTTTTAAGGGCTTTTTGGATTTTTTTTTATGAATTAAATACTATTTAATCTAAATTAAATTCTAAAATGGAATTAAATGATAAAAAACGCTAAGAATAAATTCTTTTTAAATGAATTAATCTAATTACTAAAAAAGATGAGACATAATTTTTTTAATTACTATTTTTTTTTTATATTTAAAAGATTAAATTTAAAGATTAAAGTTGAAATTAAAAACTAAAGGGTTGAAATGATATTAAATTTTTAAACAAATATTAAAACCTATAAAACTCAAAAAATTATATAAAAAATACTTTTTATAAAAAGAAATAATGAAGAAAATTAATTTTATCAAAAGCCCTAATTTAAGTAATTAAATTAAAAAACCTAATTTACTATTTATAAAAACTATTTTTATAAACTTAAACTCAAACCAAACAAACACATGGGTTAAAAGTGACAAAACAGAAAGATAAGGGTAGCGGGGTAAATTTAAAGGTTTTATTATTAAACTCTCAAAGTTGTTCGATTGACAGATATAGTCCCTTAACCTAGGGACTTAACTAGACTAACAATTAAACTAACGAAGGACTTACTATGTAATTAACTAAGGACTAACTGCGTAATTAACCAAGGACTAACTGAGTAACTTTTTACTAACAGAAACTTTCAAAAGTTACAAAACAGGTCCCTGCATTAATTAAAATCCAACAACTAGCATCCTAATTATATAGAAACAGCTTATTTTACTAACTTTTTAAGAAACTATTTTTATAAAACTTAACTTTCACTTATTTGAAATAAGCTGTATAAGCTTTTCAGCTTATAAGCTTTTAGCAACTTAATTTTCTACCTCTCAAACTAAATGAACAAAGCAAATTCAAGGCTCTTGACAGAATTTTACTACTTATTTAGCAAACCAAAACAGCTTATTTAACTACTGAGACAGATTACTTGTTCAAATACTAACAGCTTATTAAGAAAAAGAGAAAGAACAAATGTAAAACAAAAATAAGGTGTACCTTGGCTTTCCAGCTAGAACAGGAAAGCAACAATAAGCTAAGTGGGGCTTATGGCTTAATCCACATAAGCCCTTATATCAAAATCACAACCTATACTAATCCTATAAGCTGACCAACAGCTCTTAAACACCCCTTTGATACCATAGTCCAGATCCGAATTCCAACGTTGGTATCAAGCCTTCATCTACGATAACACAAGCAAATACTTTGATAGATTTTAAATTGAAGATACCAATTAATATAAAATAAAATTTTATTTAAAACTGAAATTAAGTGCTTACAATTCGAAATGAAATATCATGAAATTGAAATTACATATAAAAAAACTACTAACAACTGAATTAAAAAAAAATTAAACTATTACAAAAATTAACTAAAAATTCACCACTAAAAATTCTTCCCCCTATGCTGGAATGATGGGGGGTATTTATACCCGAAGCTTGAGCTCTTTATCTTCTAGGTCCTTCTATCTTATCTCAGCCCTTCAATTACTCTCTCTCCTTGATCTTGTATCTCAATCGTTGGATTAAAAATGTGAGCACCCGGATCATTGACGTGGACATATGAGTGTGTTAGTTATGTGAGAGTATTCACTCACACACGTCACATCACCCAATCATTTCATTAGATTATGCCAGGGTGGATTGGGTTGGGGGATGATTGATAGTGATGGATGGGTTAAGGAGTGTGAGGGGGTCATTAACCCTATGGTTAATTTAGGTGTGGGTGAATGGTTAAGAAACTAGGGTTCTTGGTGTTCTTGAGGTGTTCGTGTGTGTGTGAGTGAGTAAATCGCATTTGGGGGTAAATAAGTGCACAGTAAATGTTATTGAGGTTATAAGTGTAGCCGGGTAGGTCGGGTTAAGGGTCGGGTTAGGTTTGGGTAATTGGGTTGGGGGTTGGCTTGTGATTGGCTCAAAGGTGGTCCATGGGTTTATTTGACTCCGGTCATGACCCTGCGCCTTTTTATTCTTTGGTGAGAATTGCATTTTCGGCCTTGAGTTTGACATGCACCAATTCAAGCTTATAAACACTTTCACCAATTGCAAAAATCAACCCTTGAACTTATAAAACAATGGAGTTGGGGTTTGGTTGACTGTGGTTTCTTGCAATTGACTGTAGAAGGCTGAGCATTTGATTCTCTGGCTTCGCTTTTGAATTTCTTTTAGCTTATTGATCACTCATCCAGTTCTGTCGTCCGTTTTTGATGATTTCTATGCAATATTTGACATATCCATTACCTGCACACATATAAACTCCAGATTACAAAGCACATTTTTGCCATTTTTGATCCGTTTTGGTTGATTGGGCCTTTTTAAGCATAATAGATATGTGTATTCTATCCTTATCAAAATTCCCCCAAACTAAACGATTGTGTGTCCATCACGCAATTTACATTGCCTTATAAAACCAAATACTCGAAAATTCCCCAAACTAAACCTTGAAAAGTTAGCAAGAGTTTTGCTTGAGAGAGATAACAAGTTATAAAAACACCCGACTTCCATTTTCTAAGGATTTTTCTCATTTTTTTGATTTATCTTGTTTATTAACTACACTAACTACAATTCTTTTGTGTTGACATGATGCAATGTTTTCATTAACTCACATTGGTAATTTTATGATCAGAGAACAAAAAGACATTAAGCGTCTAAAAGATAATTATCTTCCCACGATTTTTCACTTTTCCATTGGCTAAGCTTAAAACAAGATCATCGTTTAATTCATTGTCATGACTCTAACATACTCAATAAATACTAAATGGTGTACTTACTTTCCTCCGCAAATCCTACTTTTGTATCTCAGGATTTTACTTAAAGTATATTTACACCGAAGGTCTTTAAGATTTTGTTTCGATACTTATTAATTTGAATTAATAAAGTGTAATGTAAGAACGCATAATTACGCTCCTAGACACCTTTTCAAAAAGATCAAATGCCAATCAGAATAAAAACAAAATAAAAAATAGGGGGGTCACATTCGAGGCAACCTAAATTTGGATTTTATTAGGTAATATAGAGAAGGCATATTGATGTCATATGCCCGAAGGCTCTTTAAGTCAAGAATGAACCAATCTATTTGCACCATATACCCTTTGGCTCTTTAAGTACCAAAACAAGACAAAAATTAAGCAACATTGTTAAACCTTAGTCCTTTAGTAGGCTACAACATCGGCCACGCCTCCGACACGATGCAGTCAAAGATTTCGACTTCGGATTTATGATAAGCAAAAACCGGTGCTTTTATCTCGAAGCCACATCGATACGCGAGTCGGACAACTGAGGTTATTCTACGTATTATGACACGGACTCTACCTTATATGAAAAACTCCAAAAATCGGCAGCCTCCGACAACGATGATAGTAATCTGGCACGAGATCACTTATTTCTTTTATTTTTGTTTTTTATGCCAAATTAAGTATTTCCTTGATGTGTACTCATCCTAATCACAAGGGAATTAAAGAAAACTTCTCATTAGTAAGAATTAAGAGTGTTTTTCAAGACAACACCTTGAGGGCAAGGTAATTTTGAAGGAGAGAAGAATGATACGCGTGTGGATATGCACAAGGACTTCGTGATGGTTGGGATAACTATCTTACTTATCAGTTGTTTAGGATATGTGTTTAGGATAATTATTTGTTATGTTTTATGATACGTATTATGTTTGTGTGAGTTATCACATAATTAGTATTTAAGATTTTCTGTCATTAATGAAAAGTAACCAATCAAATTAAAGATGAATAATTCTCTAGTTCTTCTTTCTATTTTCTGACGGAGCCAGCACACGCTTGAAGTGGTGTCCTATCTCGATACAACCCAAATCGAGTCGTATCAGTATCTTGTTATGAACCCTCTAAAGTTCACGGAAACAACATTTGGACCGGAAAATATATGTAACATCTTACACACGTTGAAATAAGGGAATATAAGATGCCACATTCAGAAAACTAATAACGCATATGGACTTGCATGCCAAATACTCCGTAATTAGGAGACAAATTAAGTTAAAGACAAACCAACAGTCTCAAGGGCGGCTGATGATTGAATTAAAAGATACTAGTTGGTGTCCTGTTAGAGGGTCAAGCGGTAGCGCCTCTTGTTGGTGTCCCGTGTAAACGATTTTTATGAATCGTCACTGATGAAAGGATATTGATCTCCCCAAACTAATTTCACACAAAGGAAGAGAAACTCGGGTGCTTCGGAATGAGGCATCGAACACGAGAGGATTCTTGAAATGTTGGGTTAATCCTGCCAAATCACAACACAGACAACAAACAACGAGAAACGAAGAGGATGGGCCCCTCAACATCACAACACATTAGAGGTTAGAAAATAAAATAGAAAGAAAAGGATAAGCATGGGGTGAACTCCCACGAAGCGGCTTTGTTTTTGATTACCGAGTCGCAAGCTCGACTCGATCCCTGAATTCAGTTGTCCTTAGGGAGAGCAAATAGAAACGTTCATTGAAACTGCCACTGGATTGTGAGGATTCCAGGATCAAAAACAAAATTCTCACTTCTAAAGGAAAAAATGAAAGGAAATTCCTTATTGTAAGTGAAGAATGGAAGAAAATTCCACATGATAAATGCAAAGGAATTGACATCTTCAACATTTAGAGGAAACGTCTTCTTACTTTGGTAGAAATTAAGCACAGCATTCTTCAAACATTCATTGGGGGGTTCTGCCGGAGGTAGAAAAATTGACGGTTCTTTGAAAACTAAAAGAGTCCCGGAGGAAATGTTCTCTTTTAAATTCTCCTCCAATGTTACAAGATTTTTATCATGAATGGCATGATAAACTAGTATACCTGGTTTGAATACTTTGTCCTCGTTTCCGAGAGAATCAAAAGGATAACCCTAGCCGACAACTCCCGCAGTGAAAGGCGAGTCGGAATCTAAAGAAGGATGTGGTAAAATACTTGTGGTCGGTAGAAGTCCAAATGAAATGGGTAAGTCCTTTTCAAATCCTTGGGTTCGTTGGACAAATGAATCATACATTAAAATCAATTGAATAACGAAATGATTCTAATTGGCATGACAATGATATATTGGAACAGCACGTGTGAAATTTCAAGCTTCTTTATTTCGCTTGATTACTTCAACTTCTCGAGAAAGAGTTTTTTGGTTTTTATGTAAGTAATTGCCAAGATTCAATTATCTTTTCCTAATCCGCAATTCGAATCATCAATTTCCACACAGAATCGGACTAACGAGAAAAACATCGGCTTCTCCCATGCACAAACCATCTCTTTGGTGAATGTAGTGGAAAGCAGGATTGCTACTTAAACTTCAAGGGTGGTAGGAGTTTAAAGAACAATTCCAGGTGGAGATCGAATCATTTTCAAGATAATCTTCTAATCACTTGCCTTCCCGTGAATTAAGTGTGGATGGGGGGGGGGGGTGGGGGGTGTGGGGGTGTGGGGGAATAAGAAGACTAATCTCGACATCCTTATTATTTTCTCTTCAAAGAAGGGATTCAACGTTTGCTGATCTGTAAACTTTCATCGAATACGAAAGAGGATTTGGTAATTTGAAATGTTTTCTACTTCTTGAAAGTCCTTTTTAAGACTTGAAACATCATCACCCCTTGGTAATGAGTTTATAAGAGTGAATTCATCGGTGAAATCCCTCGAAAGTAGAATCTCTATATCTTACATCCAGAAAAGAACTAGGAAAAGCATCATTGGAATTGAATAGTGGAACTGCCACTATACATCTGATCAAATAAACCGTAAAACCAATGTTAATTTCGGAACGATAAAAATATCAACATGTTGATTGATTCACTTTTTGAATACCATTAAGTTTCGATTTTTCTCCACTTTGCATGTTCAACGTTAACTTTCATTTCCATCAACGAAGGAATTCAATTTTTTCAATCGTAAACATCAATAAAAGCTCGAATCGGGTTTCGAAAAATGTCTTTCTGAAATTCAAAGGAAATTTTGTTCAATCGGAACATATCAACAACTACGAAATCGTCTGGTATGTAAACTTTCCTGGGAACAAGCACATCCTTACAAATCCATCCGGTCGACATAAGTTGACGTTGCTATCTCAAGAGTCATTTTGGTTTGATTCAATGTTGGTAAAACCTAACCTATGAAAGAGACCGAAAAGGAGGCTTAAGTTGATACTAGCTCCTAAATCGGCTAAACCTTGACATTTAAGCTTTGAAAAATCACATGGTATGGTAAAAATCGAACAAGAATCCTCCCATATCTCGGTGCAATTTCATAAGTAAATTAAAAAAACGGCACTACAATTTTCACTCAACGGAGTAATTTAGCAAGATTCTTTCAAGATTTTGCCTTATAGCACGCAAAGATCGTTTAATCTTTTTGTGTATTTCGGCATTAGAATCAATGCATCCGCAAGAGAAATATTGAAATGAAGTTGTTTAAACATTTTCCAAAACTTTTGAAGTTTCCAGCTTCTACAAGCTTTTGGACCTCTTCGGATATTACTCCTTTCCGGGTCTTGTTCCTGTTTCTTTTGCCTGACCGGTAGAGTCCCTTCTTTTACTCCTAGCTTATGTTTGGCTAGTACTCTAGGAACCCTGGTCATGTTCATAGGCTTTCAGGCGAATATGTCCAAGTTGGCTTTTAATACCTCACATATAGCTTTCTTTCCTTTATCCGTTAGGTCTCCTCCAATCATTATGGACTATTCTAGGTACTCTGGGTGTATTGCAACTTGGCTCTTTTCGTTTTGATTATGGCAACCCTTGCTCTTGTTAGAAATTTTATCATGCCATGGGCGATAGATGGAACTGCTCCCAGCGCACGTATTCTCGGCCTTCTTAGAATTCCGTTGTATTGTGAAGGCGATCTTACTACTAGAAAGTTCATCTACACCGTAGCTTGGTATGGGTACTTTCCCAAGGATACTCGCAAGAGGATTTGTCCTAAAGGCCAAGTGATTTCCCCTTAAAATCCAACCAACAACACAACAGCGGGTATCAAATTATGCCTTATTTCTAGCCTTATTCTAAGAAAGCAGTGCTCATATAAAATCTCTGAGGCGCTTCCCCTATCCATATACATTCGGTGAATGTCATGTCTGCCCACTTTGGCGCATATGACTATTGGGTGATCCTCAATGTCCATCTTGTTGAGCGGGGGAAAAGATATGTTCATTTGTGGTGGTGTGTGTATCACAGACCGAGGGCGAACATTTCTTCCCCAGGACTGTACCATGATGATGGCAGCTCCTTTGTCTTTTGGGGCTACTACGGCTTTCTTTACTGTTTTGCTGGTACTTGCTTTGTTGCTACCTTGTTTGATTTCCTTGACCAAGTGTGCTAGTTTTTCAGACTTTACTGCTTCTTCAATTTGTCTTTTCAAGTGTAAGCAGTCGTCCGTATTATGCCCTTTATCCCCATGGAAATCACAGTACTTGTTTTTGTTTCTTGATTCTAGTGCTCCTGCCATTGGGGGTGGGGTGGTAAAAGTTCACTTCCTGGCCTCCATAGCAAGTATCTCTTTGGGAGTCTTTGTGAGTGGCGTGAAGCGGTCACCCCTTTTGTTTCTTAGGTGCCGTTTGAAATCTTCCTTCCACTCAAAACTTTGCTCTTGGCGTGGCTTGTGAAAGTCTTGTTACTTCCATAGTTGGCCTCTTCTTTTGGATTGATTGGTTGCCGCGTTTTCCCCTCTAATGAAAGCTTTTGTCACATTCATCATTTCATCAACGATTCAACGGTCTTGGGGATGTTGTCGTTGAGCCTTTTGATCAGTCCCGGATAGGTTATCCCATGCATGAATCCGAAGATTCTCATGAGTTCAGTGGCCCCTTTGAACATTAGGCTTTCACTCGTAAATTGTTCCATAAATGCTTATGTAGACTCCCCTTCTTTTTGTTTAACGTGATGCAGCTCTACCGGGTCTCTGGTGTACCTCTTTTGCTGAAGGTAGTGTGCTAAAAATTTCTTTTATAAATCCTTGAAGCTATCAATAGTTTCTGGTTCTAGTTCATCAAACCATAATCGGGCGGATCCTAGTAGAGTTGCTTTAAACATATGACACCAAGTGGGCATTGCCCATCTTTCCACCTTGGAGGCCGTTGTGAAAGTTTTCAGGTGGTCCTTTAGGTCTCTCGTCCCGTCGTATGTTTTTATGGTGGAGGGCATCCGAATTCTTTTGGTAAAAACAAACTTGTTGATTCTCTGGTTAAAATAAGTGGTGAATTCCTCGTCATAAGGCTCAGACAAGTCTTCACCTTCTCTTTTTCGAGCTTTCCTATATCGTCTCTTCTAGTTCCTTTCCCTAGAGCTATCTTCACTTTCTAAAGGCTCGTCCCTTGATTCTTCTTGTTCACGTCTCCGATACTCTCTTTCATTTTCCCTTTGACGCTCACTAGAACAAGTGAAGTAACTTCGTATGAGCTCTCTTGCGTCTTTCCTCCTTTGTTCTTGCCTTTTGGCTCCTAAACGGGAGAACACGCTTGTTGATCGTGAAGATGACTGCGATGGAGATCTTCTCATCCGCCCTTTTCTCTCTTCTGCCCCTAGCCGGGAGAACACGCTCCTAGATCGGGCCAAGGATTGGGATTTTTAGATTTCTTTAGGCTTTCCAGTTCTTCTCTTTCTCTTTTGGTGACATGATGCACTTTAAGTTTCTTGCTCAGTATCTTCTCGATATGTCAGACGGCTATGAACATCTTTCAATTTCTCATTATGCCCTTTTTCGCCATAAATAGCAGTATCTGCGAGTAATGCTTTTCACATAATTCTTGCATGACTGATGGCGTAATGATTGCTAAGTTTTATACACGTAAAATATAATATAAAATAATATAATCCCGAGAGTAATTAAGAAAGTTACCAAGTTACCCTTGATAAAATTCAATCTCAAAAATATATATAATATAATATACGTATATTAAACCGGGCAAGTATGATCACCCGGGTCGTTTCCCCAATGACTCGTGCAATGGAAAACTCGTTTAAGTTTGGATCCTGATTTGAATAAGAAAAGAGATATTTTTGATTTATACTACTACTAAAATTAAAGGCACAATTAAACAACTAATTAACAAATTAAACTAATTACGAAAGTAAATAAAATGCGACATTTAAGAAAACAAATGCAATTTAGATCTTAAAAATGTAAACTAGATCCCTAAACCTAAATTAATGCTAAAGAAAATTTTAGGAAAAAGAAAAATATTTTTTAAAGGTTTTTTCGGATTTTTTTTTACTATTTAATCTAAATTAAATTCTAAAAATAAAAATTAAATTGATAAAAATTAAGAAAAATACTTTTTAAACTGAATTAATTCTAAATTACTTAAAAAGATGAGAAAAACAATTTTTTTTATTACTATTTTTTTCTATTTAAAAGATTAAAATTTAAAGTTAAAGTTGAAAATTAAAAACTAAAGGTTTGAAAATTAAATTTTCAAAAATATAAAACTTAAACTAAAAATTATATAAAAATACTTTTTATAAAAAGAAATAATGCAGAAAATTAATTTTATCAAAAGCCCTAATTTTTAATGAGTAATTTTAAACTAATTTAAGTAATTAAACTAAAAAAAACTAATTTATTATTTATAAAAACTATTTTTATAAAACTAACCAATTTAAAACCAAACAAACACATGGGCCGGAAGTGACAAAACAGAAAGATAAGGGTAGGCGGCCAAACATTTAAGTTTTATATGACAGAAGCAGTCCCTGGACTTGGGACTAACTAGACTTAACAATTAAACTAACGAAGGACTAATTATGCAATTAACTAAGGACTAACTGCGTAACTAACAAGGACTAACTGTGTAACTTTTAAACTAACTGAAATTATGAAAAAATTGCAAGACAGGCCCCTGAAACATCTAACAACCAACAATCAGCATCCTTTTTATATAAAAATAGCTTTTTCAACAGAATTTAAAAGCTAAAACTAATTGAAACTCAACTTTTACTTATTTAAAATAAGCTAAATAAGCTTATTAGCTTAAAGGCTCTAGCAGCTTAGTATTCTATCTCTTAAACTAAATAAGCAAAGCAAATTTTAAGCACTTGGCAAATTTTTACTACTTAACAAAATCTACTTAATCAACTATAAGCAAATCCCACAGCTTATTAAGAAAACAGAAATAGAACAAATGTAAAACAAATAAGGTGTACCTTGGCTTTCTAGCATGAACAAGAAAGCAATAAGCTGTGTGGGCTTATGGCTTAATCCACATAAGCCCTTATATCAAAATCACAACCTATACTAATCCTATAAGCTGACCAACAGCTCTAAAACACCCCTTGATACCATAGCAGCCATCCAATTCCAAGATGGTATCAAGCCTTCATCACGATAAACACAAACACAAATACTTTGATAGATTTTAAATGAAGAAACGAATTAATATAAAATAAAACTTTTATTAAAACTGAAATTAAGTGCTTACAATTCGAAATGAAATATCATAAGATTGAAATTACATATAAAAAAAAACTACTAAAAACTGAATTAAACTATTACAAAATTTAACTAAAAATTCACCAAAATATTCTCCCCCGAGTGCTGGAATGAGTGGAGGGTTTTATACCCGAAACAGGGGGTATTTATACCCGAAGCTTGAGCTCTTCATCTTCTAGGTCCTTCTTTTCTTTTTCATCTTGGCCCTCCATCTCTTCTCTCTCCTTGATCTAGTTTTTAGGCCGTTGGATTATAGTGTGTATAAACGGATCGTTGACGTGGCTTGGTGTGTTAGATTGGTGAGCGTGACTGAATATACACTCACTTCCCACTTCATTATCCCAATCACAATCCTTCTTTCAGCCACATGGATTTAACTCAAGGGGGTTAGGGTTAATTGAAAGTGATGGATGGGTTAAGGAGTGTGAGAGGGTTATTAACCCTATGGTTAATTAGTGTGTGGGTGAGTGGTTAAGAAACTAGGGTTCATGGGTGTTCTTGGTGTGTTCATGTGTGTGTGAGTGTATTTTGATCGCATTTGGGGTAAATGAGGTGAACAGTAAGTGTAAAAAAGTTTTATAACTAACCGGGTTGGTCGGGTTAAGGGTTCGGGTTAAGATTGGGTAATCCGGGTTGGGGCTGTCATGTGATTGTGGGTTGACCAGGGGATCCAAGGGTTTATTTGACCCGGTATTAGAACCCCGCAGCCCTTTATAAAGTGTTTTGTTACTTTTGGGGCAATTACATATCCGGCCCTTGTGTTTGGCAAGACTAATTTCAAGATGTAAACAACTTCTATAAATTGCAAAGTCAGCCCTTGAACTTTATAAAACAATGGAGTTTGGTTTTGGTTGACTGTGGTTTAGCTGCAGTTGACTGTAGAAGGCTGAGGCATGATTTCTTTGGCTTCGGCTTTGATTTCTTTAGCTTCTTGATCACTCATCCGTTCTCGTGTTCGTTTTTGACTGATTTCTTGCAATATTTGACATATCCATGCCTGCACACATAAAACTCAGATACAAGCACATTTTTGCCTTTTTTGATACCGTTTTGGGTTATTTTGGGTTACTTCTAAGCATAAATAGATATGTGAATTCTACACTTACAAAATTCCCCAAAAACTAAACGATAGTTGTGTCCTCACGCAATATCACATGCTTATAACCAAATACCCTCAAAAATTCCCAAACTACAACCTTTGAAAAGTAGCAAAGAGTTTGTTTGAGAGAGATAAGAGAACACAAGTTATAAAACACTCAGGACTTCCCATTTTCTAAGATTTTCTCTTTTATGATTTTTTCCTTGAATATTAACTACCTAACTACAATAAATTTGTGTTGACATAATGCAATTTTACATTACACATAGGTAACTTTTAAGGATCATAGAACAAAAAGCACAAGTAAGTGTCTAAAAGATAACTTCATCATCCCCGTTTTTCACTTTTTCCCCCATGCAAGCTTTAAAAACAAGATCATTAGTTAATTACAAGTCATGGACCCTTAACACTACTCATAGATACTAATTGTGGTACTTATATTTTCTCCCAAAAATCCTACTTTTGTATCCAGATTTTACTTAAGAGGTCCATATACCCGAAGGCTCTTTAAGACATTTGATTCGATACTATTAATTCAGAAAATAAAAGTGTAATGGATAAGAACGCAATAATTTAAGCTCCTAGCCCTTCTCAAAAGATCAAATGCAAATCAAGAAAAAAGTCCAATCGAGGGCGACCAAAATTGGCTTTTTATTAGGCTACTTAGGCAAGGCACCAATTCATGTCATATACCCTAAGGCTCTTTAAAGACTGAATGGACCATCTCATTTGCACATATACCCTTAGCTCTTAAGGCAACAAAATACGACAAAAATTAAGCAACGTTATTAAACCTCAGTCCTTTTAGTAGGCTACAACATCGGCCACGCCTCCGACAAGATGCAGCAAACATATTATCGACCTAGGATTCTATAAGTAAAAAACCGTGCTTTTTATTCCCTCGAAAAAGGCCACATCGATAGCGAGCCTCGAACGAGGTTATTCTACTTATTATGACATACCGTACTCTAACCATAATGAAAACTCCAACATCGGCCACCCAGCCTCCGAAACGATGAATAAATTCTGGCAGAGATACTTAATTTATTATATTTTTGTATTTTAAAGCCAAATTAAGTATTCCTGATGTGTACTCATCATAATCACAAAGGAACAAAAGAAAACTTCTATTAGCTAAATATTAACCAAATAAAACATCAACTTTATTTATAAAACCATTTCTATAAAAGTAAACAAGCTAATGGAGAAAAAGCCCAATTAATACAAATGACTGAAAGAAATCCCAACTATCTACGCTTATATCCTGACTTAATAAAATAACACTATCATTTCTTGTTCTTCACAAAAGACATTTGCAAATGCTTAGCCTATAAAAATCCAACTCCGGCAATATTTAAAATCTACTTGAGATTAGCACAAGCCTTCATTTACTAATGATTCAAGTCTAGCATGTCATGAGACTCATTAATTGTTAAGGGAGAAAGCTAGAACTCTACACGTACGATCGGGTCAAAAATTACTTTTTATTCTTACCAACGGAAAACCTACATTTGTGTCTTAACACTTTTTTTTTAGATTTAAACTATTTAACTAAATAACAAGACTGAAAAATTTAAATTTTTTGCTATTTTTGAGGGAAAACGGGTACGTGAGAACAAAACAATAAGCAAGCAACATCAAATCGATAGATTCCCTCCCCAAACTAAAATGAAACATTGTCCTCAATGTTTAAGTCGGGATCCTACGAAAATCTAAGCCGTTTATTAAGTAGACAAAGATAATTCGTTAATCGATAAGATAAAAGGATATGGATCTCCCCAAACTAATTTCGTACAAAGGATGAGAAACTCGAGTGCTTCGGAATTAGGCATCGAACACGAGAGGATTCTTGAAATGTTGGGTTAATCCTGCCAAATCACAACACAGACAACAAACAACGAGAAACGAAGAGGATGGGCCCCTCAATATCTCAACACATTAGAGGTTAGAAAAGAAAGAAAAGGATAAGCATGGGGTGAACTCCCACAATCACCTTCGATTTTTTAATAAGGTCACTTCAACGTTTAGACATCCAGAAGTTCCGAACACTTCGGTTAAGCTTTTGCTTTTCCCTTTTTCTCTAGACGGTGAAGCCCGAGATTGGTTAGATAAGGAACCTCCTAGATCAATTCTCACATGGGACGACCTTGTTACAAAATTCATAAATCAATTCTTCCCACCTTCAAAAACCACTTACTATCGGAATCTGAGATCATTACTTTTTTCAAAAAACCAAACGAAACTTTCAATGAAGCATGGGAACGTTTTAAAGGACTCCTTCGTCAATGTCCTCACCATGGCTTCTCGGAACTACACCAACTCGATACTTTTTACAATTCTTTGAATTCAAATGATCAAGATGCCTTAGATTCCGCCGCCGGTGGCAATTTCTTAGACAAAATGCCTCAAGAAGGTTTATCAATTATTGAAAGCAAGTCAAAAGTTCGTTACTCAAGAAGTTGCGCTAGTGATTCAAGAGTGAGTACGGATGCTCCTTTTTCTACTTCTTCATCTTCTAATAATTCTTTCGATATGCAACAAATAGCCGCTTCTCTCGAGGATAAGATGACTATCAAGATGAATGAAATGAAAGCTTTAGTTGTTACTACTCCTGCACCTGTCAAAGCAGTTGAGGAAGTATGTGTTACTTGTGGATCGAATCATAATTTTAACCATTTTCCGTTAACTCAAGGTGGAAACGATTTCCCCGTTTTTCATGACAACATCCAACAATTTTAACAAACCGCAGCCATAGGCAATTTTCTCCAAAGAAACCAACCTTCCAATTTGGCAAGTCAAATGAGACCACCGGGTTTCAATCAACCGAATGTCCAAAACAACCAAAACCGATACCAAAGAACCAATTCTAATATTAACCAAAACAGTGGAACAAATTTTAATTAAAACCGTCAAAACAACCAAAATCAAGTTTATCAAGCTCCACCATACCAACCACCAACCAATCAAGTTTTACCTTACCAACCTCCAACAAATGGTGTTTTGAAAACGGATTTTAAAAACTACGTCAAGGCAAACGATGCGGTGTTGAAGAACGTTCAAAATCAAGGTCAAAATTTGTAGAATCAAATGGCTAATGTTACGAGTTTGTTGACAAGTCTTTATAATAATTTCAAAAGTTCAGCCTCTACCTCAAATCCGGGGACTCTTCCAAGTCAAACCGTGATTAACCCTCGTCAGCAAATTAATGCTATCACAACAAGGAGCGGTAAGACTTTGGAAGAACCTTCGATTCCTCTTATTCCTACACCCGATGTTTCAAATCCTCAGAATGAACCCAACCCGGAGACGTCAACGGAAAAAGTGCAAAATCCAAATTTGGAAAATACCGCACATGTCCCACCTCCGGGGGAAGAAGATTCAATTTTCATGGGAATCCCAAATCCAAAAGCAAAGAAAACCGTTAATCTTGATCCTAATTCTCCAAGACCTAATTCGTATCAATCGAGACTTCCATATCCCGAGAGGATGAAAGTTAGAGAACACGATAAACCAAGTGCTCAATATAGCAGGTTTTTGAAGATGTTCAAGCAACTCCGTTTAGAGATTAGGTTAAAAGATGCTCTTGTCGAAATGCCAAAGTTCAACAAATGGTTAAGCTCGTTGCTAAGGAACAAAGAGAAGCTCGAGGAGATCGCTATCATGACCGTGAATGCTGAATGTTCCGCTATCATTATGAACAAAGTCCCCGAAAAGCTCGAAGATCCGGGAAAATTTCTTATCCCATGTGCTTTACAAGAACTCAATAGGACTAGTGCTTTAGCCGATTCAGGAGCTAGCATTAATCTTTTACCTCATTCTATCTACAAGAAACTTGAGCTTGAAGCTTTGACTCCTACTCGTATGACACTCGAGCTTGCCAATCGTTCCATTTCTCACCCGATGGGCATAGCCGAGGATGTTGTAGTTAGAGTTGATGGTTTCACTTTTCTTGCAGATTTTGTGGTGGTTAATTTTGAACCCGACCCGAGAGTGCCTATTATTCTAGGAAGACCCTTCCTTCGAACCGCAAAAGCTCTCATTGATTTGTACGAGGAAAAATTGACTTTAAGAGTAGGAAAAGATGAACTTGTTTACTATGCCGATAAATCTGAGAAAAACAAGGAAAAGAATTTTGTTCATGCCATTTCTGTTATCGATTTTTCAAAAGATGATCCGTTTAGTGGCAGTACCACTACTCATTCTGATGATCCTTCTCCTAGTTCTTCTCCGGTGAAGACTAGTGATAATTTTGTGAAAATCGCCGATGAACTTGCTCCTCTTAAACGTTTACCACCGGGGTATGATGATTCAACTCATAAGAAAGGACTTTCAATGAAGAGAATTTTCAAGAAATTGTCGAGATAAAAATTCCCAACGTTTCCGATAGACTAGTCTTTCTCACACTCCTCTATCCGAAAGGATGAGTGTTTTGCGTCCTGAAGACGATAATGAGAGATCGATGATTATCTAGCTATAGAAGCTATCTACTAAACATAGAGGAAGGATAATTCGATTCAGAAGGAGACATAGCATTTCTTGATAATCAACTTAGTGATGATGAATCCCCTAATCACATTCCAAAGTGAATCACTTCCGATCATGAGCCAGAACAGAATGAATCTTCAATTACTTTTTCTCCAAGGAGTGATCCTCTTCACCATGAGTTCGCCGGTGAACCTTTAACACTTCCTGCGAGGAATGATCGTGAATTTGAGGAATATCTTAGTCTTATGACAGTGCTTAATGAAATTTCAACTTCCCAGGGAAATTTTCATCAAAATTCAGTTATCGAGTCTCTTCCCATGTCTCCTATCCTCGTTGAAGATAGTGAGCCCACTCAAGAAGAGATTGATATTCTCCTTGTTCCAGATAATTTAATTCCGCCTGGTGTTGAAGATGCTGATTCCGAAGATGAAGTTAATGAGTCACCTAACCTTGATCACCAAGATGATCCGTCAATTCCTCGACCTCCACCAGAACCTCCGGATATTGAGAAATGTTTTGAACCCAAAGCGGGAATTTTGATAATCAAAGAGTTTAAGGGTGTTTCTAAATCTCATGATTTTATGACCAATATTTTACCCACCCTTGTTTCAGATTTACCCTTCATGTCCTCAATTGTCTCCTTCGAGAATGAAGACACCATTTTTGACCCTGGCATAGTCACATTTCTAAGAGCCGGTGGCATTTTCTAAACAGTTTCTTGTTCTAAGTATTGCTCTCCCTAAGGACAACTGAATTCAGGGATCGAGTCGAGCTTGCGACTCGGTAATCAAAAACAAGCCGCTTCGTGGGAGTTCACCCCATGCTTATCCTTTTCTTTCTATTTTCTAACCTCTAATGTGTTGTGATTGAGGGGCCCATCCTCTTCGTTTCTCGTTGTTTGTTGTCTGTGTTGTGATTTGGCAGGATTAACCCAACATTTCAAGAATCCTCTCGTGTTCGATGCCTAATTCCGAAGCACTCGAGTTTCTCATCCTTTGTGTGAAATTAGTTTGGGGAGATCAATATCCTTTCATTATTATACGAATTATCTTTGTCTACTTAATAAACGGCTTAGATTTTCGTAGAGACCCGATTTTAAACATTGAGGACAATGTTTCGTTTTAGTTTGGGGAAGGGAATCTATCGATTTGATGTTGCTTGCTTATTGTTTTGTTCTCGCGTACCCGTTTTCCCACAAAAATAGTAAAAATTTTAAATTATTTCAGTATTCATTTCAATAAAAAAAAAAAAATAATAAAAAAAAAAAAAAAAAAAAAAGGTGTAAGACAAAAATGTAATGTTTCCGTTTGGTAAGAAAAGAAAGTAATTTTTGACCCGATTTGAACGTGTTGATTCTAGCTTTTTCCCTAACAATTATCAGAAGAAAGTTTATGCTAGTCCCTCATGACATGTAGACTTGAGATCATTAGTAAAATGAAAGCTTGTGCTAATCTCAATTAATTTTTAAATATGCCAAGTTTGGATTTTGTATATAGGGCTAGCATTTGCAAAATTTCTTTGTGAAGATCAATAATGAATAGTGTTATTTATAATTCATGATATTAAACGTAGAATAGTTGGATTTCTTTCAAGCTCATATGTTATTACTTGTGCTTTTCTCCCATTGGCTTGTTTCACTTTTATATAAATGTTTAATTAACTAGAGTTTTGTATGAATTTTTTGGTTACTAATTAGTTAATTAAAGTTTTCTTTAGTTCCATTGTATTAGGATGAGTACCCATCAGAAAACTTAATATGCTTTAAATACCAAATATAATAAATAAGTATCTCTGCCAGATAACTTCATCTTTCGGAGGCGTGGCCGATTTGGAGTTTGTCATATAAGGTAGAGTCCGGTGTCATAATAAGTAAATAAACCTCTTGTCGACTCGCTATCGTATGTGCTTCGAGATAACAGGCACCGGTGTTTACTTATAAAATCCCAGGTCGAAATATTTTTTGCTACATCTTGTCCGTAGGCGTGGCCCGATGATTGAAGCCATCTAAAGTACTGAGTTTAATAAAAGTTGCTTAATTTTTGTCCTTGTTTTGTGCTTAAAGATCCTTCGGGTAAAAGGTGCAAATGAGAAATTGTTCATTCTAGTCGTAAAGAGCCTTAAGGGTATTATGACATGAATGGTGCCTTGGCTAAGGGTACCTAATAAAAAGACCAAAATATTGGACGTCCCTCGATGTGGACTTTATTCTTTATGCATTTGATCTTTGAAACGGGCTATAAGCTAATATTTGCATTTCTAACCCTTACACAATATTGTTATTCGGAATTTAATAAGTATCAAACAAAAGTCTTAAAGAGCCTTCGGTATAATGACTTAATAAAATCCGAGATACAAAAGTAGGATTTTATGTGAGTAAAAGTAAGTACAACAATTAATATTTGATGAGTAGTGTTAGTGTCATGACTTTAATTAACGTGATTCATGGATTTTAAGCTTAGCATGAAAAGTGAAAATCGGGGGATGATAAAAGTTATCTTTTAGACGCTTAAATGTGCTTTTTTGTTCTATGAATCCGTAAAAGATACCATGAGGAAATGAAAACATTGCATTATGTCAACACAAATAAATAAGTAGTTAGGTAGTTAATAATCAAGAAAATCCTATAAATAAAAAAGATAAAAAACTTGAAAAGGGGAAGTCGGTTGTTTTTATAACTTGTGATCCCCACTTATCTTTCTCAATCAAACTCGATTTGCTACTTTCAAAGGTTAGTTTGGGGACTTTTGAGGTATTTTGGTTATAAGGCATGTGATTATTGCCGTGAGGACACACAATCGTTGCTTAGTTTGGGGAAATAAACTTGATAAGTGTAGAAATACACATATCTATTTCTGCTTAAAATAACCCAAATAATCCCAAAACGATCAAAAATGCCAAAAATGGTGCTTGTATCTGAGTTTTATGTGTGCAGGTATGATATGTCAAAATTGCAAGAATCAGTCAAAAACGAACACGAGAACGGATGAGTGATCAAGAAGCAAAGAAATCAAAGCCGAAGCCAGAGAGATCATGCCTCACCTTCTTACAGTCTACTGCAGCTAAACATAGTCAACCAAGCCCAGATCTCCATTATTTTATAAGTTCAAGGGCTGACTTTGCAATTTATGGAAGTTGTTTATATCTTGATATTGTGCTTGCCAAACACAAGGGCCGGAAATGCAATTACCTCAAAGATGCAAAAAGGCGCGGGTCAAAGTATGGGTCAAATCTACCCATGGACCATCTTTTAGCCAATCATAAGCCAACCCCCAACCCAATTCAACCCGTCCTAACCCATGCCCTAACCCGAACCAACCCGGTTAAGTTAATAAACCTTATAACCCTATAACAGTTACTGTGCACTCATTTTACCCCAAATACGATTTACTCACTCACACACACATGAACACACCAAGAACACATGAACCCTAGTTCGTTAACCCCTCACCCACACTCAAATTAACCATAGGGTTAATAACCCTCTCACACCCCGTAACCCATCCATCACTTTCAATTAACTATCAACCCATGCCACCCTGGCATAATCTAACGATTTCATTGGGTGATGTGACGTGTGTGATTGCTTACTCTCACATAACTAACACACTCTATGCCACATCATCGATCCGTTTATACTCACTTTAAATCCTACGGCTTACATATGAGATCCAATGTAGAGAGAGAGAGAATGAAGGGTCAAGAGATAGATGAAGAAGGATCTAGAGAAGGTGAAAGCTCAAGCTTCGAAAAAAACCCCCCATATCATTCCCAGCTTAAAAGAAATTTATGAGTAGATTAATTTTTAGTTTAAAGTTGTTAGTAGTTATTATGTTAAATTCAAATTTCGATTGTTCCATTTCGTAATGTAATATACTTAATTTCAGTTTAATAAAAGTATTATTTTATATTAATCTCGTGTTTTCATTCTGTCGAAAAATTTTGGTTTGTTATTGTTAATGGATCTCAATCAATGCTGATACCATTTGTAAAAGGAAGGCTGCATGGTATCAAATGGGGTGTTTAGGGCTGAGGGTCACTTATAGATGTTAGATTACGATTTTGTTATTGATTAAGGCTTTATGTGGATTAAGCCACTAAGCCCCCCTAGCTTATTGTTGCTTTCCTGGTTCTAACTGGAAAGCTAAGGTACACACCATTTAATTACAAATGTCCCTTTTTCTTCCTTAGTTATAAGCTTTTAAGTTCATTAGAATTGTAAATTATGCTGCTTGGTTTTGCTAATGCTGATTAAGCATATTATTGAGTAGTTTAAAATTCTGTCAAGTGCCTTTTATTATGCTTTGTCAATGAAGTTTAGAGATAGAATGGCCAAGCTTCTAGAGCTTATAAGTCTGATAAGATTATTCAGCTTTTTTAAAATAAGTAAGTTAAGTTTTTATCTTAAAAAGCAAGTTAATAAGCTGATTTTAATTGCATTAAGGATGCTGGTTGTTGGATTTTTAATAATCCGGGACCGAACCTGTTTTGTAACTTTTGAAAGTTTCATTAGTAAAAGCTTTCACAGTTTAGACCTAGATAATTTCACAGTTAGTCCTTAGTTATTTACGCAGTTAGTCCTTAGTTAGTTTGATTGTTAAGTCTCGTTAATCCTAAGTCCAGGGACTATTTCTGTCAAATGATCAAACTTTGTGTTTTTTATAAAACATAAATGTTTGGCCGCCTACCCTTATCTTTCTGTTTTGCCACTATTAACCCATGTGTTTGTTTTGATTTAGTTTAAGTTTTATAAAATAGTTTAATTAAATAATCAAATTAGTTTTTTTTAGTTTAATTAATTAAATTAGTTTTTAATAAATAGTTTAAAATTAGGGCTTTTAATAAAATTAATTTTCTGCAATTTTTCTCTTTATAAAAAGTATTTTATAGAATTTTAGTTTAAGGTTTTTTATATATTTAAAAAAAAATCATCAAATATAGTTTAAAACATTTAATTTTACAAACCTTATAATTTTTTTTTTATAACCTTTTAAATAGAAAAATTTAGTTATAAAAAAATGTTTTTGCTCATCTTTTTAAATAATTTAGAGATAATTAGTTTAAAAAAAGTAATTTCTGAGTTTTTAATCATTTAATTTTCTATTTTTTAGAATTTAATTTATGATTAAATAGTATTTATTCATAAAAAATCCGAAAAGGCCCTAAAAAAACTATTTTTCCCATTTTCCTAAAATTTTTTTTAGCATTAATTTAGGTTTAGTATCTAGTTTTAATTTTTAAGATTTAAATGCACTTGTTTTCTAAATGTCGCATTTGTATAACTTTCATAATTAGGTCATTATTTTGTTTAATTGTGCTCTTTAACATTTAGTAGTAATCAATTAAATCAAAAATATCACTTTTCTTATTTCAAATCATGATCCAAACTTAAACGAGGTTTCCATTGCACGAGTTCATTGGGGAAAACGACCCTGGGGGGGGTGACAACTTACCCGGTTTAATATACTTATTATTATAATATATTAAATATATTTTTGAGAGTGAATTTTATCAAGTTAACTTGTATCTATTCTTAGATTACTCTCAGGAGATTATATTAAATTATTTTTATATTAATAAATTTTAGCGTGTATAAAACTGCTCCATCATTACTTGCATAAGAATCCGAATTGGGTAAAAATATTTCTATTCTTTCAAGCTTGACCTCAAACATTTATCTTAATTACCAACATTCTAAGGGTGCCGAATTATCTGACATAGCGAGGTTCTTCCAAAATTAAGCATAGTTGATCATTTTAAGCTAGGTAGAGACCCAAACGACATCATGGTCCTTCCTCGTCAAAACGTTTCTTAATCAACGCTACATCGAAGTTAATTCCAAGAAAATTTTCGAATAGTAAAAATCAAATCATTTCAAAAGGAAGAAAAGAAGATAGCGCCACCTTCCATTCTTATTATTTAAAAAGAAAAATGTTTTTTTAAAGAAAATTTTATTTGACACCATAGGGTCAGTTTATGAAATTTGAAAACACATTTTTCCGTTGTTTACACAAACAATTTATACAACATAGTCAATATGATTCGCGCAACGACATTTGTTCAACACACAAATTCGTTATTGCAATTCACAGTTTTAAAATCATCGATTCACAAAACATCATTAGATACAGTTTGGTCAACGGTCACAGCAAGTTTCAAAAGTAATACCCACTCATGGACTATGCAAGCAAGTAACATACACATGCGAAAGATTTGCCAATTGAAGTCACCCAACGCTCGGGGTCAAATCAATTTCTCACAAGCCGAGTGCCTCGGGGGTAACCACGACCTCCAAGCTTCACTCATAGTACAACCTATACAATGACACCTCCTCCTAACTCATAACCGAGAACAATTACAACAATTGTAATAGCAACGCCGAGAATAACATACATACATACCAATTTCTCCAAAAAGGGATACATCATTGGCTTTCAAAGCCAGTACATCCAACCGTAACGGTTCTAAGTTTCCAATACATAAACTACATATACATGAACTCTCCTAGAGTTCTAAATCAAAAGTAATAGCTAAAGAGTGCCTAGTCACCACGCCGGTGATAAGATAAAACTCTGAGGCAACAATAACCTTAATCCAATAAACCTAAATCTTGAAGTCCTCCTACTTGCTAGTACGGGGACGATAAAAGTATGAGGTTTTCGTCTACGAAAAGCATTTCGAGTCTAATTTCCAGAAACATAGGACCCATTGCCCAGAAAGTTTTGGGTCCAAGGTGAAATTACCATTTTGCCCTTACTCTATCAAGGCTGCTCTTTACCAAAATTTTATCGCTACACTAAATTGAGTGTATCTCCTAAACTGTGCGTCCACAAAAGCCGAAACGACCGCTCAAGTTTGTTCAATATATAGAACTTACAGTTTTACATATTTAGGTGTTGCTATATAAGTTTTTGAACTTATTACTCACTCAAATTCTGGTCTAAATTTTCTGACTAGTTTTGCCATTTTAGCGATATCTCATTCGTCGGGCGTCGATATGACTCCATCCGAATTCCTACATGTACCTAAGAGGTTTCTATACCTCCTAGTCTAATTTCCCAGGTCTTCATAGACCAAAATATTTTGAAACATACCCAACAAGCTACTATCCCAAAGCAGTCCCCAAAGAAATTTTGACAAATTTTTGTAGCTTACGAAAACGAGCGTAGTTTAAAATTTATTGATGCTTTTGATGTGAAACCAATTGGAGGTGATAGCCTTAAGAGTCTTTTATAGGTACCTAAATTTCTTTTGAAAAGTTATCACAAAAAGTTTAGAGTTATACTCCTTTTCCCAACGGTATACCAGATTTGACTAGTTTTAGAAAAACGACAATATCTCACTCATCCAGAGGAGATATGACCCCATCCAAAGAACCACATACACTTAAGGCATATGCCCACATCCATATTGGATTTCTCAGGTGCCTTAAGACCAAAAATAATTCACAATCAACCCCATAACCTGCTAGTTACAAACTGCCGTATAATCCATTTCAAAATCCAATCAAACACCATTTTAATTTCCTTCAAACACCAATACAAAGCCATACCCAATGACTTAACACTCTTTCAAACACATCAAATCATGGGTTTCTAGACCCAAACATCTCAAGACTTACTAAGTAGAGGTAGACACGAAAGAATCAAAGCACAACTCACCAACTTTATTCGAAAGTTCCAAAAATAGCCGTTTCCAAATGACACGTTACGTGAAAATAAGTTAATAGTCGTTTTCCAAAATAATGAAGGGTTATGGGATGACATATAAATGTCGCACTCCCATCAACCAGAAAATCTCAAAACGATAAATTACGAAACAACATATGCGATTCAAAATCAATAAGAAGAGTATTCAAACTCGGAGTCGAACAATAAATCACCCCATGGGATCGACAAACTACGACGAATCAACATCATCAAAAGATAAAAAGTAAAGTTACGAAAAAGTTTCGAAGATAGTCATATAGCAACGATGTTTTT
Organism: Tanacetum coccineum; assembly: GCA_026074375.1. Classification (NCBI taxonomy): domain Eukaryota; kingdom Viridiplantae; phylum Streptophyta; class Magnoliopsida; order Asterales; family Asteraceae; genus Tanacetum; species Tanacetum coccineum. The sequence goes on along the minus strand of BQNB010023898.1, from coordinate 20,880 downwards.
ATCATGTATCAAAATAATTTTATCACATCGCATCGAGATGTTTAAAGAAATTAAACTCTTACGCGAAGCAGCGAACAATCAAGATATATCATATCGTGAGACCATAGAATCGGATCCGTAATATGATATATATATATATATATATAGATATATATATATATATATATATATATATATATTCATATCAATACTATTACTTGTACACCAAGTAGTCAACCACTTGTTAAGACACACATAATAGCAATCAAATATATACCACATACGGCTCACTGAGGATCGGAAACAACAACGCGCGCGAATCAGACATCGGTTGAAAGACTCGTGAAACTTTTTCAAAAACATTGTAGTCTAAGTTTTAGTAAACGTACTTAGTTCCTACAACTCGTGCTCTGGTACCACACTGTAACACCCCCAAACTTCGACACGCTGACGGAATAAAACGATTGGTCGTGTCTACTTCATAATACATGTACACGAACCTCAGTAAACGTTCAAAGATGACATTTAATAAAACAAACTTTATTTCATTTAAAAGAATGATCGAGGAAAGTACGATAGGTCCCAATACCAACATAGAAATTATTTCTAAAAGTCACAACACGACTTGATTTCTAAGACACTTATTAGTTTAATGACACAACTGTCACCAGAGACACCGTCCGTGGATTATCCGCGTTCCATCTCATCCAGCCATCAAAACAACAGCAATTAAAACCTGATGATACATGCTTAAAAAGTCAACAAATACGTTTGAGTGAATTCATACATTTACAATTAACACATAGTACGTATATTTGGGATTCCACAAAACGTATAAACGTTGGCTCTTACATCAATTAAAAAATAGTGATTTCCAAACTAAAGTAGCATTTTCGAGACAGAAACTTACACACATTCATCCCGATTGACGAAATCATACCGAGAAGTATGTCACTTCTTCTAATTACTAACCATAAAATGTCCGATTGACATGGTGGTCAACGGAATTCAACGCCGGAAGGGTTGTCAAACCCAATAAACTATTTAATGCATTAGCGCTTACCACCACATGGTAACTAACAGTCACAAAAGAAAAAGGCATTACTCATAAGCAAGCCAGAATCATATTTAGTAATCAAAAACATTTGCGTTCAATTTCACAAAACACAAGAATTATCCCCCTCGCTGATATTAAAAACAGTTGAAACTTAAAGCAGGCTATGAACTCACAATTGATCAAAAGCCAAAGTTCAAATAACCGAAACAATCCACGAAGTCGATGAACAACGCTCACGACTATAATTACGTCCTACGATACTATACCGAAAAGTATAATCAACTATGCGTACATCGTATCATATAAAATCATATAATATAGTATATATATGTATTCATACACGAGAATGCGAAATACTACTTGCGCTTAGATTATAAAACCCCACGATATAGGTTACGATGCGATCTTTATTTACAAGTCATACATTTGCTTTAACTCGAATACTTTCTATTTAAGAAACCAATCTATTATAGAAAGTTGCTATATTACGAAGTTAACTTATTAGTAAGTCTCGAAACTTAATTATAGTTATAAAAAATAATTATACTTCGACACACATCCGAGCATCCCAACCGTTACTATTTATCCGTAAACAAGGTTACGTTCGTATATTATCAAAAGTTACTATATTTTGACTTTAAATTTTGTAGACAGACCCGACCGATGTGCCCCGTAAAATACTTCTGTTGATTTCTCCTAAATACCTTATCTGAAGTATTTTCTATCACTCAAACATCCTTCGACATACTAAATGTCAAGTTATTCATACGAATGACTTTTTCATTTGAACTTTACATATAAGTAAATCTAATAATGATAAAGACTGACCCTCTATAAACGACCCGCAAAATCCAATTTTCACGATTTGAGACAAAGAACAAGTTTTATCCGAACTATATTCCGGAAATATAACTTTTTAGTTTTAGCCGAGACCTGAATCTCAGCAGAAAATGACCAAAACAACCTTTTTCAATTCTGCTGTAACTTGTATTTTTAATAAAAACGCAGCAGTTTGACCATCGGTTTTGACCCCGTTATATCACGTTTTCGTGACCTTGACCAAAAAAAGATTTTATAGAAAACGTCATTCCGGACAACTTTTGTGTTTCGCCGGAAGGCTGAAACGGACTCGAAAGTGCCCAAAATGGCCGTTTAAAAATCTGGACAGAAAGTATGAATTACCAAGTGCTGTTTGCAATTTATAAGTTTTTCAAAACTTGTTTTCGTAACTTCTTCGTTAGAAGGAGTTATGGGGCGTTCAAATTACCGAAACGTACATTAAGACGAAGTCTATCATATTTCACCTTCAAAAATCATTTCTTATGATTTATCGAACCTCGTTTTCTGGCCAAACTTTCTGCTCGAAATTAACTTTTACAAAACTTATCGAAACTTCATTTTCGCCTCACAACGACATAAAAATACGCCTAGTTAACCTATCTCCGTCAACTAATCAACCCATTCACAATCTATTCTAACCAACACAAGTGTCGGACCTCATCACACATAATCAAATCGATAAAATAAACGAAACAAAACATAAAAGAATGCTCACAATGCTATAATAAGCAAAATCAATGATCAAAATCGTCTCCTTTTGTCTTAACCGAAACTCGAACCGAACCCAAAACACTAAGCCCGCAACTTTTAAACAAAACCCACTTCGAAATACCACTAATCTAACCATTTTAAACAACCCCTCAACTCGAAATCTTATGAATCAAACCCGAACTCTAACTAGAAAAATACTCATTGCATGTGAAATTTTATTGGATATATGCATAAGAAATGACGAGGGGATTCGGAAAATATAGGTTGATCGGAATGCATGTGACTTTTTTCCGGCGACAAACAATCAACTACGGCGGTTTTCCGTTGACCAGAAAACTTTTCCGGTGGTGTGATGGTTTCCGGCCAACAAAAGAAGGGTAGAAGAGTAGTGTGGTGTGTTTGAGTGTTATAAAAATATGGAAGTAACACACACACACACATATATACATACATATATATATATATATATATATATATATATATATATATAAATATCTATAAGAATAAGAACATGCCTACATACTGAAAATTATACATACATACATATATATTTTGGTTTTTTAAAACATACATATGTAATACATACAATACATATTTATGTAGTCTAGTGTATATATATATAAATATATATAATATAATACATATAGTTTGTATATCAAAATATCATGGTATAATATAATATATATATATATATATGTACATATAATATATACATACATATATACAAAGATACATATAAACATAGAAACCATATATATGTACATACATATACATACAAACATATATAGTACATACATATATGTATACATTAGCATAATACCCGAGATTACTGTAAACTATTTTTAATTTTATATATACTATATAAGCGTAAGATAAGTATCTATAAATATATACGTATATATATATAATAACGGTATATATATATATTAGTATATATATATTAGTAATACGTACGTATATATAAATATATACGTATATATATATATATACCTAAGTAACCAATATGTAATACATAAATGTATGTACATAATGTATGTATATTAGAATATCTGTTATATAATATGTATCTATGTATATCTGTATCGTATGTAAATACTATGATATAGTAATATATATATATATATAGTAAATAAAATATATATATACTATATATATAAATATATATATATATATATGTAAATATAGATATGAGCATGTTAAGAGCTTATTATAGCTGTATTTAAGTTATACATATATATGTATCGTGTATACATATATAAATGTATATAAACGATATAACTAAATATATATGTTATATATATAATATAAATAATATATAGAATAAATATATATATATATATATATATATTATCATATATATTATATATGTTGTTGTGTGTTACTATATATATATATGTGTTACTTCCATATTTTTATAACACAAAACACACACACTTCTCTCTCCCTCTTTGTTGGCCTGAAACCATCACCACCACCGGAAAAGTTTTATGGTCACCGAAAACCGCCGTGTTGCCGGAAAAAGTCACATGCATTACGATCAACCTATATTTTCCGAATCCCCTCGTCATTTCCTACGCATCTATCCAATAAAATTTCACATGCAATGAGTATTTTTCTAGTTAGAGTTCGGGTTTGATTCAAAAGATTTCGAGTTGAGGGGTTGTTTAAAATGGTTAGATTAGTGGTATTTCGAAGTGGGTTTTCTTTAAAAGTTGCGGGTTTAGTGTTTTGGGTTTGGTTCGAGTTTCGGTTAAGACAAAAGGAGACGATTTCGATCATTGATTTTGCTTATTATAGCATTGTGAGCATTCTTTTATGTTTTGTTTCGTTTATTTTATCGATTTGATTATGTGTGATGAGGTCCGACACTTGTGTTGGTTAGAATAGATTGTGAATGGGTTGATTAGTTGACGGAGATAGGTTAAATAGGCATATTTTTATGTCGTTGTGAGGCGAAAATGAAGTTTCGATAAGTTTTGTAAAAGTTAATTTCGAGCAGAAAGTTTGGCTCAGAAAACGAGGTTCGAAAAATCATAAAATCAGATTTTTAATGTTGAAATATGATAGAGTTCGTCCTAATGTACGTTTTGGTAATTCGAGCGTCCCGTAACTCATTATAACGAAGAAGTTATGGCGAAAACAAGATTTGAAAACTTAAAAAGTTTCCAACAGCTATTTTGGGAAATAAACATTCTGATCTGGTTTTCGACAGCTATTTTGGACACTTTCGAGTCCGTTTCGGCCTTCCGGCGAAACACGAAAGTTGTCCGGAATGACGTTTTGCATAAAATCTCTTTTTGGTCAAAGTCACGAAAATGTGATATAGCGGGTCAAAACCGATGGTCAAACTGCTGCGTTTTTATATAAAATACAAGTTACAACAGATTCTTGCAGGGGCATTTTCGTCATTTTCCGTCGAGTTTCGGGTCTCGGCTAAAACTAAAAAGTTGTCCGGAATGTCGTTCCGTATAAAATCTCTTTTATGTCCGAGTTGTGAAAATATGATTTAGTTGGTCGTTTTGGTCGGGTCAGATTTACATAATAAGTATATATATAGTAAAAATCAAATAAGTCAAACGTTAACTTTTAAAAGTCAACGGGTTGGTATAAGACTTGTCGAATATTTATTCAAAATAATAAACGTTAGTAATATTACACGTATAACGTTTTGAGACTTAATAAATTTTCGTAAACGATGACGTTACTAAAAATAGTAACTTTATTTTAACGAAGTATGAATTTCCAAAAGGAAAGGATAATCGTGAAATTGCTAAACACAAGAGTGTGAATAAGATAATAAGTATTAAAATATACTTAGACATTTTGAACGTACTTAAGATGGTAACTTTCCGAAAATAGTAATTTTCTAAAAATAGAAAGTTATCGAAAATATAAAGTTTTCAATTATAGTCACGTAAGATAAAACGTGAAGAATAATTATAACTCAATGAAGTAAGGTTTTGGGATTTAGGTCGCGCAAGTGGATTTCTCATCACATGTACGATTAT
>BQNB010023898.1:0-14888 GCA_026074375.1 Tanacetum coccineum | reverse complement strand
GTGCTCGATAAAATTAGTTTCACTAATTCGACCATATCTTGGTCATCCGGAGGAGTTACGGCTCCATACAAAGCACCACATACACCTTGTATGTTGCTCTACCCAATAAAGTACTAAAGTCACAGACCTGAAGCCAAAAACTATTCTACATCACACCAACAACCTGTTGTCCTAAATTATCAATCCCAATCCGCTTCTAAAATCCAATCTAACCTAATTTATAACCATCTTAAGCTACTACATATCGCCATATCACTTTCACAATCACCCAATAACATACATGCATCATATTTTCCAGAAATCAAACAAATTAAACAAACCCATGAATTTAAAATAACAATTAAACAAGAAATTAGGACTTACGTAGCAACAATTGATGAAGAAAACAAACCAAACACCCCCTCAGGGTTCGGCCTAGATCGAACCACAAGCAAAAACCAAAATCAAAACTTCCCTTTGATTTTACAAAACCAAGCTCTCTCTTTTAAATCAAACCCCAACTTTTTATTAACCAAATCTTGCAAATAACACTAGTATTCGACCTCTTTAAACCTTGATTACACCCAAAATCAATGAATTCATCAAAAGCTAAAAATCTTGAAAAAGTCTTTCACGTTGTTTATTCTTGTAAAGAATGGCGAGGATTAGTATGGAAGTTATATAGGAATGATTTGGAATTGATTGGGAAAGTTTTGGTGATGTTTTGATGGTGGTGGAGGTGGCTGTGTCGAACCAGAGATAGAGGGGAAAGAGCAGACAAAGTTTTTTAATATCAACATTGTGTTTTCTTTAGAAGAGTTATGAAGGGAGTCAAACTCTTATATAGAGTCCTTAGTTGTCTAGTAGTCTTCCAAAATAAATATAAAAATAATTAATGGGATGTTTGTTTGGGCTTATGTTGGCCGGCCACCATGGCTTGGGCCATGGTCTCACATTTTTTTTGTAATAATTCATAGTACATTATTTTGTGTTAAAACACTTAGTTAAAATGTTAAAAAAGATGTAAAAATGCTATTTTGACACGGTTTCAGCTAAAACGCGAGAAAATTTATAAAACACTAAAAATAAAATAATTAGGCTCTCAGAGCAAAAACATGAATTTTTCAACTTATTAAAACGCTTAACGGGTAAGCATCCTAAGCACGGCTCGCAAATAGCCAAAAACGACGATTATAACTAAATTGGCTAAAAGCAAAAAATAAAAATTTCTATTAAAGATAAAAATAGAATTAAAGCTCGGGTTAAATATTGACCCGAATTTACGAGGTACTACATGGCATATTATCATGAATGGTGATTTTCCACCAGTTGCTAAAAACGAAGTTACCAAAGTTTTAGAAGTAGTTCCTTTTGAAGAATAAACCGATAAACTTAAAAAGAAACTTGCTGAAAATAATAAAGCTAAAATGGTTCTTTATAATGAGTTACCTAAAAAGAAATATGCAACTATTTTTATGTGTAAAATGGCTAAAGATAATTAGCAATCTTTGTTAATCACACATCAAGGTAATAGCCAAGTAAAGGATAATGAAATTGATCTTCTTGTTCAACAATATGAACAATTTACTATCCTTGAAGAAGAATCTATTGATAGTGGCTTTGTAACACCCCCAAAAATGTGTCGCAGCGGAAATACGTCAGGGAGGCGTTACTTCATAATATAATAGCACAAGATACAAGAGAACGACCTCTAAATGTGTCGTTTGAAAAGTAATCTCGTTGATTTCTTTGAAATTGATATAACATTTGTCCCATAATTGCATCACAATGAAAAGCTTGAAAATAATCCAACGAGATTTGATCATTTGTATGTAAGTAGAAATCCATAAATGAAATCTTGTCAATATTAGACTCCATTGCACATCAAGTAAGCCAAGCATCTAATTCACCTGAGAAAAACATGCTTAAAAGTGTCAACATTAAAGTTGGTGAGTTCATAGAGTTTTGTAAGTATAAATGTAAATGTTGAAATCCAAAGATTTATAAAGTATGTATGACCATTTCAATATTTATAATAATCGCCAAAGATGTAAGAGTAAATGTAGAACCGAAAGAGTTTAGTGTTTATCGCTTCGTCGCAATATAATGAAAAGTGTTCAGAAATTAGTAATGTTTAATAAGTAGTATGGACAGTGATATCGTTGATTTTCCAAAATGTATGGGTCTACTATAACAGATACAGTACCACATAAATAATATCTACTGTTGCGCTAAGCTCATGACACTGAAGCTCGACATCTATGTATGCAATTTAATGCAAATAAAGGCCCGTGTAGATGTTCAAACCCGTAACATCCAAATTGTTCCGACATGTATGCATTCGTGTTTCAGTACGGTCGAAACTAGTGAGAGCTACTCACCCGAACAGGGATGTCAATCCCAAATAGATCTATTTATACACTCGCGCTTCCTCAACCGGTCCTCCGGTCAAGAATTTAACAGTTCATGATAATGGGCAATGGTGGGTTATGTTACTTAGGCAAACACGTAAACAGGAGATGATAACCGAAAACACTTGTGTCCAATAAAAATTAACTGTTGTATTTGTAAATAGCTTTGAGTACTTAAATCCATAAGTAGAAAAGAGTGTGATATAAATCAAGTAATTGAGTTTGTAATGAGTATGTAAACAATTTCGTAAACGTGTATGCAAATGAGTATGTGACAAAGTATGAAACCAAGTTTGTAATCAACCATGTAATTGTGTTTGTAATGAATTGCAAAATCAAGTATGTAAACCAAGTGTGTAGAATAGTATGTAAAAGATATTGTAAACGAATATGTAAACAAGTTGTATTGAGCATGTATTCTCCCCCGAGATTTGTAAAGTAAATGTAAAACAAGTGAAAGAGGGGCTATAAACTCACATCGATGTTGTAGAACGATTGGCGGGAATGCGCATATTAAGCGCCAGACAGAACGGAAAACTGAAACGGCTCGACCAAGAAGTTGCAGCTTATCTTAACGGTTATATCCTACTAGCCTAGGATGATGTATTTGGGTTTCCCGATGAGTGAGTATATCAACGTGACACGTTGATTAAAGATTTAGATTTAAAGTTGGAATAGTTTGGTGGTTGGTTAAATAAATAAATCAAGAAGCATATATAATTCATATGGTGAATCACATAAAGATGTATGTAATATATTCCGTATCTATTACATATGAAAATAAGTAATTATATAATCCATATGGTGAATTATATAATAAGACAAACAATCGGATGAATAATTTGAAGTATATAATACCTCGCGAATATTGTTTAAGAAACGTAAGTAAATGATTAAACAAAATAATTCGACACGTTTTAGAAAATCACCACTTAAATAAATAAAAGTTTTTAGTATAAAAGAAATCGTACGTTTTAAAGTTACAAATCATGTACACTATGTTTTTAAAGCTTTTACAAAGGTCATGATGTAAATTTCTAGTTGACAATTATAAAATATAAAATAATATTTTATAATCTAGTATATTGTTTCTTTGACGGTTGGCTAAATACTTATCCCATTTGTAAAAGTATAGTTCCCGTCTGTTTATCCGGTTATTGAAATATTACTAATTAACAATCTTAAAAATATATAATGGAACTAACAATTTACACATTTATTTAACCTTTTAAACCACCATTAGATCCAGTTTTATATATATAAAGTCTTATGATTTATTCGATTTATACAAATTAAGACACACCGTTTGTGTATACCTTGTTATACCAAACGCACCCTTGAGGGTTTTCTACTAAACCAAACACCCCTTAAGAGGCTGTCATCAAAACCAAACGCTATAACTTTTATAAAATCATTTTTATACATTTAATTTACGTAAACTTGGAAATGTCATATCTTCTTCGTTATAAATCCGTTTTGCGAGTTTCTTACACGCTTACGATCGTCATGAAATGTATTATTTAAAAAAAACATAAAATAATTTTTCCAGGTACTGTTTGCTATAGTAACTTCGATAATGTTGATAACTTTGAATTAACATGGTTTTTTTATTTTATTTATACGTATGTAAATTATCACAAGTCCTCTCCCATTTGTAATATACACTCTTATTTATAATATTAGTCTCTATATCATAATATGTCCTTATTGTCTAAGAAATAAGTCTAAACAATATTATTTATGTCCATGAACTTTTTTAATTAAGTAAATAATCAAAAACTTAACAAATAAATGAATAAACTATTCAACACTTGTTATACTCTTATTTTAAGCATATTGTCATATGGTAGCTTTCATTTTTATCCCATGAAAAATAATCTTGTGTATGTACATACATGTTTTTACTTTGTAAATTCCAAAAATAAAACCTAGGTGGTGATTAACATAATATAACAAGTATATAATTAAGTAAATGAATGAATGAATATTAAATACTTCAAATAGACCTTTAAGTGGATGTGTAGGATGGAAGATAAATAAGATATTAAACCTCAAACCAAGCTTCACAAAATTCAAAACCCTAATCAAGAAAACCTCCTAGATATGTTTTCGTGATAATTCTTTGTTTAAACCCGAATCCTAGAAGTGTTAACACCTTGGAGTAACCCTTAGTTATACTTAGAATGGATAATCCCTTTGTATGCTTGGAATACCTTAGGACCAAAAAGGAAAATTGAAATACCCTAGTTGATAGAGTGTGGGCGTACGTGGGTTTTGGTCATAAAAAGAGAGAGTTTTTGGTGCTTGGTGAATTATTTAGTGAATGTAAATGGATGCTAGTTGTTATGATTCCTTTTTAGATAGCATAGTTAGAATACCTAAACAAGACTCTTAACAATTTCATGGGAGGCTTGGTGGGTTTGGACGTTACAAGGTTGTAAGAGTTAGGGTACACATGATGTGCCAATTTATGGAAGAGTGGGATTTAGGGTACACTTTGTGTAAGGTATGAGTTGTAAATGAAGAGTTAGTGGGTTTTAAGGTTTTATTTCTTGCACATATATGTTGGATCCGGTTTTGAGGGGTTATAAATAAATAAAATAAGTTAATTTTGGGTATTAGGTATAAAAGTGGGTATTTGTTTGAGTGTAGATAGGTAAAGGTGCTTCCGGGTATGCCCGAATGTAATTTATTGCGAAACGTAAGCGTTTTACGTAACCAAAAAAAAAATTACAAAAAGTTATAAATTATACTCCTAATAATCATATAACACTTGCTTGATGTAAACTTTAATTTGTTTGGTGTCCGTTAATATTGAACGTTGATTTTTAGTTTACGCGATTTAACTATAAGATAATAATTAAAAGCGAACGCGTAAAACTCTAAAAAATAAATAATGGAGAATTATTTAAAGTCATAAAATTAACCTTGAAAATGAAGAATTGTTTACTGTGGTCATATCCAATTTACAAAAAATTAATCTAGCATTACTACGCTTTTTCTTTAGTTTCAGTCGTACACTTCATGCTTTTTTTCTTGTGATATGTTGTAGTGTCTTTTGGACTTTAGGCACGAGCTAGTTCCTTTATCTTGGGACCACCCCCCCTTTTGGTAAGTGTAATTGTGATCTTGAGCACTTTGGAGGATCATCAACATGTATAATCTCGTTTTGCCTTCTTGTAAACTTTGCCATCTTTTTGAACTGGTGACTTCTTCTGCAAGTGTTATAGGAACTTGAGTCAAAGCTATTTTTTAGTCTTGGGTTCAACAGCAGTGTACGAATGGCATCATAATAACAGAAAAGAGCTTGGCTCATGTAATTGCTGCATGTGGTAACTAGTCTAGTGAGTTCACGATTATATTTTTACTGGATGATCCTTAGTCATTTGTTATTGTTGGTTGTTCAGTAATTTTTTGGTGATCAGGATGCTCAATTATATTAATTGGATTCCGGTCGAATGAGGTATTAATCAAAAGAACTTCTGGGAATGGAGATACGACTTACTGAAAGTAGATCCATTACCATATGTGCAACTTTAATATCATGATTGTCTTCTTCAACATCGTTAGGAATGACGGGAGGTTGGGTATCGGGTGTTGTTTGAGAGTTACTTGGTGATGGTGCATCTTGGTCAACTGTAGTTGAGGAAGGTGAAAAGGTTGATACAGTGGGTTTTGGAGCTGTTACTTCATCAATTGGAGCAACGACTTCAGGGTCTGGGTGATCAACACTAGGTGGAGGATTGAGTAATTCGTCGAACAACGGTTGAAACAACATATCCCAGTCAGTTCTCGAAGGTGGTACAAACGGTGTTGAAGGAGGAGGGTTTGGCACGAGTCCTGAACTGATTGTTGCAGGAGTCATGCTGAAGTCGGGTTCTGTCATGCTTGTGTTCAGAAGCCCATCGCAGTCTGCTCTCTCAAATTTATACTGTTTTTTCTCTTTTTTTCGTCGAGTACGTCGGTTGTAATTTTATAAATGCTTTCTTTGTGGGTTGCATAACCAATTGAAAATAACAATATCAGCTTTGGTTGTAACTTGCCCAATTTTTTCTATCATTCGTTAGATTGCAGAGTGCACCTCAAATACATGGAAGAAAAGATAACGTCAGGAAGTTTGTCATGTAAAAGCTCATATGGTGTTTTGCCGTGATGAAGGCGTGTGATGGGAACGAAGTTTGGGTGTAAATGCGGTAGCCTATTGCTTCAGGCCCATAGAAATAACAGGCTTTTGCTTAAATTCAACATGTGCGAGCTCAAACTTCAATTAGGCATGATTCCGTCTTTCAACGGACACCTTTTTGCGTGGAGTGCGAGCTACATATGTATCGTGATAGATACCAACTTCTCATAATATTCACGAACGTCTTGATTATCCATATTCAGTTCCATTATCTGTTATGTAAAATGTGTGGACATGTACTTTAAGTGCAGTTGAATCATCTGAGAAACTTGATTATGAAATTGGGAGCTTATCTTTTGACCTTTAAGAACTTTATACCATGGAATCGTGAGTATTCTTTGACAGATGACGGAGGTTTGGACTTCTGTCAATTAACACTTAGACACGCATTGGTCCACAAAGATCTATGTGTAACAGATAGAGTTTTTCTTGATTGGTGTCTTCAGATTTAGGTTTGTGGGGTTTCTTCTTGCTCTTACCCATGGCACATGCAGAACACAGATGGTCCTTTTCAAATTTAAGCTTAGGGAGACCTCGAACAAGACCATGTCTAGCTAAATGGTTGATTGCACCAAAGTTTAGATGAGACAAACGTCGGTGCCATAGCCAGGACTTAGTCTTTGAGGCCTTTAACAAGAGACAAATGGGAGAGGACGCCATCATGTATCCAAGAGATAGAGTATACAGATTGTTTCCTCGAGATCCAGTTAATAAATCAACACCTTCTAAATTACGAATGAAGCAGGCGTGTTGACGAAAAGCATCCTCAAGGTTCGAATCACAAAACTGCCCAAAAGAGAATAAGTTATGTCCAAGTCCTTCCACATAGTAAACCCTTGATATCGTAACATTCCCAATCTGATAATCACCATATCCCAAAATCTTTGCCACATGATCATTTCCGAATTTGACTGTACCTAAAAATTTGTTGACAAAATTAGTGAGCTGAGAGCGATCTCCGGTCATATGCTTGGAGCAGCTGGAGTCCAAATACCAGAGGACAATTTGGACGACCTGCATTCATTAAGAGAGGAAGATGGAACATCGGAAATTATGGATCTCTAAGATTTACTAGGTTCCTTGTTGTTAGTAGATACAGATTGAAGAACCTTAGAGTTGCTAACAGGGACATTAGTTTTAGATTTCCTAGGTTTCCATGAATATACCAATGTTATAGCAGGTTTAGATATTTCATTATCTAGAACAATTGGTTTTCTAAGGGGCGCTTCAGTGGTAGTGGTAATCCTAGTTAAAGGGCATGCATTTCCTACGATAGTGAAGGCCCGACCAGTAGGTCTCCAGATATATCCAATAGTTGTAAACATCTTTCCTGTTGGTTTCCAAACTTTTCTCTTTGTTTGTTTCTTAGCAGATTTAGATTTTTCACGAGCATTCACATTATTGATATAATCAAGAACACATAAATCGTGATTATTAGAAAGCATGCAACCATTACACTTAACACATTTAAGTTCAGAATTAGCATTAAGCTTGGAATGCTGCACATGAGCAGTTCCTTTAGGTGCAACAACATGCTCTTTATTTTTCAAAGTAGATTTAACTTTCCTAGGGTGGGCTTCTTCTTTATTCTTCTGAGTACTACTTTATGTTTGCTGAATCTTATCTTTCTTTGTATTGCCTGAGGGCTGTGATCCGCTAGCACTAGTAGATGGTTTTACTCCTGTAGAAGACAACATAGGTTTGTTAGAAGTTGGGTTTGATGTAGAGGTCCTTTTTGGGATTTTGTTTCTTGATGATGTGACGAGCTCAGTGAATCTAACCTTTTTGTTTTTGTTCATTGGGGTCACAGCCACTACTTGAGACTAGGGCAAGTTTTACTGATTTTTGTAATCAACTCCTAAATTAGTTTAGTATACTTACAGGAAGATTCTAGGGTTGGGTCTAGGGGATAATTTGCTTTAATATGATCGACTAGATCCCTAAGAACTGCAGCTTCTTCCTGAGTGTGCTTAATATAGGCAGAGTGAGCTGACCTTTTGTTCAACAATTTAGGGGTTATTGGTTCCGTATTAATCTCTGGATCACTAGGATGATGTGTAACTTCATTATTAGCTAAATCTTTTCCTTTGAGTTTCCTCAATTCATCCTTGAGAGTTGTAATTACCAAAACTTTTTCCTGAAGACAAGCATTTAAATCAGAAATTTCCACAGACTTTAGATTGACTTGATTAGTTAAGTCAGCACATTGTTCTTTTGATCGAACACGTGCTGGTTTAATCGAGTCATAAAGTTGCTTATAGGTCTGTTTCAAATGCTCATTCTCAGCAATAAGCTTTGTCACCCTATGATCCAATTCAATATTTATGGTTTCAATCTCTTCTAAGTCCTGTTTGATCTTATCCTTATCCATATTTCCACTGAGAGATTTAATTCTCTCTTTCAACTTCTTTATGACCATGTCTTTCTCTTGGGACTGAGCTTTCAATTCATTTAATTCAAACAATTGATCAAAACTTGGAGCACTTTGATTTGAAATAGAATTGTCCCTTTGAAAAATTTCCTGATTAAGTTGAGTATCAACTTCTAACGAAATGCAATGTTTTTCAAGAGTGGTAAACCTTTTGAACAGTTTATCGTAAATCTCTTTTTCAACAAAATCCTTTTGAAGCTCAGTCTCAAGTTTGAGACACTTTTCACATTCATGCACATTCACAGAGGCAAAATCCATAGAGGAATTTACAATCAAGTTCACAATATCTTTGCTCATCACTTGTTCCAAGAGTCGTTCATTTTCGTTCAAAGCTTGATTCATTTTAACTTCAAATGTTTTTGACTCTACACGATGTTGTTCCACAGCCTGTTCCATTTGATAGAAGACATTTTGGACTTCAGCAAGTTCATCAACCAATTGTTGGTTGAATGTACTAAATAAGTCCTTCAGAGCTTTTACAAATGGAATTATTTCATCCCTAAAACAAGCTTTTGTATGTTCGAAACCCCACGTGCCCTCAGTGATAGCTGTGGGCGTGGTTCTTTCTTTGACTACCACATCAAAGTTAGCAAGATGGTATTTAAGTTTCTTCAAACTCGTATTAACCATGCTGACTTTTGGAAGTTCTTTAGGAACCTCAACATTGGTGGGTCTATCAGAAAGATCGGGTTCTGAGGAACTCACAGAGTTATGCGACCAAAAGGCTTGTTCAGCAGATAATTCAGTTTGTGGAACAAACCGTGTTTCAAAATCTTTATAAAGTTTATTAAGAGCAGCATAATCGATTGGTGTGGTATCAATTTGTTTTATCTTTTCTTGCATCATATTATCCTTATGTTTTAAAAGCATTTTTGAACGACTCTCTTCAGCAAGTGTTAAGGTCTCTTCTGAGTCAGGGATCACAATAGGATTGGTTTTCTGAATTATATCACCAACATATAGCATAGGTTCCAACTGCTGAGCTTTCTTCAGATAGAAAGGATTTTGAAAACCTAGAGCTTGTTTAGTGGTATTATCATAGAAAAACTGAGGTTTCGTCAACATGTGAACAGTTTGTGCAGATTGATCTCTTTTAAAAACGATATTATCTAGGTGTTTGATCTGCTTTTCTAAGGCTATTTCCCTATCAAGGTTTCTAGATTCTTCTTTCTTAAAATCATTTTTGAGAAGTGTAACCGTTTGCAATAAAGATTCCTTTTCTTTTAAATGTTCTGAAAGAGTTCGTTTAAGATGATCAATCTCTACAGACTGTGCACATGAATCTGAAACGTTATCTTGACTCTTTAAATCAACGTTTTGTCCTTCTTTCAACACTTTGACTTGTTCCTTATATCTTTCAAGCTCAGCAGTTAAAGTATCATTGACACTTTTATTTTCCAGATTCGTCTTGGTACAATGAACTACTTGGGTTTTTAGTTGTTCAATCACAGATAATATCAAATCATCTTGTTGTGCAGAAGAGTTAGAATTTTGAACAGCTACCTGTTGTGATTCAATCAGATACTGAGAATAAGGAATGATATTGCTATCACTGGTTATTTCAGTCTCTGAATGGTTCACAACATTTGACTGTTCAGAAGACGGCATAGCCTGCACAACTTGATTAGTCATATCATTATTCACATTATCATGATTGTGTACCTCAGAAAGAGCGTCTGAACCATAGTGAGATAAATTCGCCATGAGAGCAACTTTGGCAGTGTTAAGTTCATCACAATCAGAGTCATATGCATCCAAATCATCAGCTTGATAAGCAGCATTGTGAGTTATGACAGTCTGTGTGGCTTGACCTTCTAGAATTCCTGGATCTGCCAAAAATGCGAGTTCCTCCTCATGTAAAATTTGACCACTTGCTTGAGCTTGAACCAACAACACTTTATCCTTAAACCACGAATCATCCCTTTTCCTCTTTGGTTTGGTGCACTGTTTGGACATGTGGCCTTCCCCTTTGCAGTTGTAGTAGATAATACAATCCTCCTGATTCCCCCGAGTTACTCCCACTTGCTACTGGTTGAAAGTTCTTGTATTACCCGCAGCATAAGAAATTTTTCTCCCCTGAACTGGTTGTACGGTTACTCTTTCCATCATTAATGTATGGCTTGTAACTTTAACGAAGTTCTTCAGCTGGTTGTTGTAGTAGATACGAGAAGTAACTACATCAGCAATATATGACAACACATGAATGATAGGAACATCAAGTTGGATCATCACCGTTGCTTGAAAACTAGAAAGTTACACCTGAGTCTAAATGGGAGAAATTCAGATTGTTTTTTGACTGTAGGAGAGTCTTCCAATTATGAGGGACGATGATGAAGGAGAATAAACGTTTGTGGTTGAGCTGAGGTTGACAATCCGTCAAATTCAGGTCGATATTTTATTCTCAGTATTAAGTATATTTTCATTTTAATTATGATGAGATATGAACTCACGACCCTAACCGGAAGAAATTAGGGCTTTCACTTGTAATTTAATGTAACGTTTATTAAGAACCGAAACGAATTCTACTTAAGCATCGACGTTTTATTTTTACAAAAATGTCGTAGATATAATTTTGTTGCATTCGTTTTATTTTTTCGTATCTCGTACTATTTTTACTTTTTAAGAAAAATGACTACAAAACTTAACCTTTTTAAATATCGGATTTGATAATACCCGCATTTACAAATTGTGGGTCAAGTTTTAAACTCAACCCACTTATCTTATACCCCATTGGGGCGGATCAACCAAGGGGTGAGGTGTCCCCTTGGTGATCAATATTGTTCATGCACAAAAACATCATGGCACTTTGGTAAAAATCATAATATAAGCTCACATTTAGACCAAAATAACAACACACAAACTCAATTATAAAACCAAAATTCCCTGCATTTTCACAGCACCTCACTTTCCTTTGCCAATGAGCTAGGCCACCCAAGACACTAAATCCATACAAAATTTTCCTAATCTATAATAACCTACTAGTGAATATGACTACCTAGTATGGTTTCTATGTTTTGGAAGTGATCAAGAAGGGTTTTTAGTAAGATTTATTATACTTTTGGGGCTGGAGTTTTACAAGTAATTATCAAGTTTTGGGTGTCAAAAAGGGTGATCTAAATAAATTTGGGGTAAAGATCAAGAGTGGTGTAGAAGGGTTCCATTGTTTTGGTCATTTATTCATCATTATCCTCATTTTGTTGGGTATAATCTTTACTTGTTCTTGTTGTATTTATGTTTTTGATTTCATTTTATGTATGTACATGTATTGTAAATGATGATCAAGTAATAAAATGGTTCATGCATGCATAGATCTAGATTAAAAATGGCTTAATCAACTATTGAAACTAGCTAGAAATCACTAAATATTATGGCTGATGAAAATAAGTGAAAGTTTTTCTGTAAATTTTTGAAGTAACTTTGAGAGTTGATTTGAATACTCTAGGTTGTAGACAAATGTCTTGTGATCATGTAGCAAATTGGATCACCATTGGAATGTAAAAATTGAGCAAGTTATGACAAATTTACTAAAATATATTGAATCTGACTTTGCTGGACAGAATGGGTAAAAAAGAGAAATATTACAAACTGAATTGAGTTAAAAAGTTAAAACTATGGGAGTTAGATAAAATCATGTAGGTTTAGAATCAATTGGATGGTCAACCAATTCATTACGGTGAAAACGCGCCAAAAACGGCAAAAGTGAATTTTTCAGCTAAAATTGCTAATTTGATCTTTGTGTAGTAAAATTATCATAAAGTAATGTAAATACTTAAAAATAAGTATAAAAGTAACATTGGATCTGTAATATATACTTAATTATGAAACTAAGGATATAAAGTTTTCAATTATATTATTACGGTATATTAAATAAACAACTATTATTTGTAAACCAAACGTATATAAAATATTTAACGTCTACATAACACTAGTAACTACTAAAACGATTTTACACTAAAACCTGAGGTGTAGGACTACTTTTTGGAGTTTTTTAAAAAAGTTACTTACTGAAATAAACATGTCCCGACCTCGGGAACCCAAAAATTTATAATAAGAACTCATTTACAAGCTGAAGGGCCATAAGGCCTAATTGGGCCACTAGGCCCAATGTATTAAAATAGACATATTGGACTTGGCTTTAAGCCCAACCCACTTGGGCTTAATTAATGGCTAAAGACCTGGTTTTGGGATTAATAATACACCTAAACACTAATGGACTTACTTATGGGCCTACTAGGCTTTTTAGGATATATTGGACCATAAGAGTAAAAATGGCAAATAGAAACTAGTTAAAAACCTAGAAAACTCTAAGTGTGAAATAAATATGTTGCAAGAGCATGATCATCATATAAACTACATGTATACATATACTTATTTAAGTTATGAGTTTTTGTTAATTTTTATCGACTAGAAACCTATAGGTCTTGTTGATTTCACGCAACATTCCGGAATTTTTTATTCATCGATATTCTCGTCCGAGGGGGGCATCACTAAGTGAGTTCATAAGCCTCGCATTTTTACAGTTTTAATTGTTTTTATAAACCTCGCAGGGATGATAACAATCTTGTTTTTAAAATAGAACACAAGGGAGATTGTATGCTAGATGCCTCGATTATATTATAAAGTTAGCTTAATTCAGCTAGATAAAGACCTTCGAAATCACGAATTGTTAACAACCTGGGAAATGGAAGAACGCTTATACATTAAATAGTACTATTTGGAGGCTGCCACCTCCAATCCGTGACGACACTATCGTCAAGTGTCGGGAATATGACACAACGGATGCGTTGTATAAAGAATAATATCACTCATAGCAGGGTGTATAGTAGGCATACTTGTTGGGAACCCCAACATATTAGATATGGTTAACGTTCAAGCGTCAAGAGACTTCAAAATAATCCCCCGAATATACCTTTGTTTGGCCACATCGTTAATATCCTGATAATATGAGAAATGATACTTGTGTTCGAAAAAAATTTATTTGTTTATATATATAAACTCCGATGGATTTCACTCAACTATTGTTGACATATAGTATTTTTTTATCTCATGTCCTTGCAGGTAATTCGGCGATGGAGATTTTGATTGTCGCTTATGGAAACCTAAATGTTTCGAAGGCCCATTAAGTAAAAGTCATTCGAAGATGATTGTAAAAATGTAGTATGAATTATGAAACAATTTGGGACCTATGATATAAACTTTTATTTTGAATGAATGTATTTAAAAACGTCTCTTTTTCGATCGTTTTCCTATGCTTGAGTTGTTTATATTATACGTAGCACCCCAAATGACCCTTTTGCTGAGATATATGAAAATGGGGGTGTTACAGATTGGTATCAAGAGCTTAAGTTATAGAGAACAAAAGATTTTCAAAAGAATAAAATGAACAAAAGAATTTTTGAAATCTTTTAACTATAACTGTGCAAGCGAAATCTCCAAATTACCGATGGACAAGAATGAGAAGAAATTATTTATTGATATATATATATGGAAGAATATATATGTTATAATATGAAATTTTCATTTATTTGAATATAAATGTTAATTATGTAATTATTTTAATACTAATACGAGATATTTATACGATGCAGATTGTCATGGATAACCCTAACTCCCCTAACAAACTGAACGAAGATATTCCCAAAGAAAATCCAGTTATTCCCGAGCTAAACCACGTTGAAGATGCCCATGATCCCAATGAAATGGTTGACATTCCCGATGATGAGGAGTTAGTAGATTATGATGGGGATAATAAAGAAGAACTTGAAGAAGAATAGGAACCAAATAATGGGCATGGGAATCAGTTTGCCCAACATCCTAACCCACAGCCCGTTAATATGAATGGTTAGTTAGAGGAGGATGATGATATGAATAAGAATGTTAATAA
>BQNB010023897.1:0-61300 GCA_026074375.1 Tanacetum coccineum | reverse complement strand
TCGTCATTTCAAGTCATCCACCAACCATATTACAAGATCTGAGGGTATTTTGGTCTTTTTGCCATCCACCAACCGCCTCATTATTGCCACATGATTACCTCGGACTGACACACGCAGAATGACACGTGTCATGCTCTGATTGGCCATCCGTTGCCACCTCGTACTGCCACCTGACATTCTCTGCCACCTCAGATGAACAGTACCTCGTACCTGCCACCTGACACCTAATCATTAGAAGGCCACGTGTCACCACCTGAGTGGTGCTACGTGGCTTTCCAGTCGTCACCGGAGCCACCGTTAGACCACCGGTCAACGACGGCGGTCAACTGTGGCAGCGACAGTCAACGACGGCGGTCAACGGCGGCGGACCACCGTCGACCATCGCCGGAGCCGCCGGACCGCCGGTCAACCATCGTTGACCGCTAGTCAACGGCGGGTCAATAGCCGGGTCTGGATCGGGTCATGGGCCGGGTCGAGTCGGGTTATGGACCAGGTCAGGTCAGGTCGTGAGGGGGATAAACCCCTCTGCAGGTATCGAACCCAGGACCTCTTGTATAGAAGCATTGCTTTAGCAAGCTTACCGCTGTGCTAGAGCATAGCTTCAATCATAGAATGTAGAATTTAATATATAAGGGCTAATTTGTTTGGGCTGGGTTATTATTAGCAAAAGGTTCAAACAGGGACGAAAAAGAGTCAAAATAAAAAGGTTCACATATGAAAGGCCGGTACCGTTGAACTTGTAATTTCGTGCTCTTTCAAATGGTGTGATCGAGGAATATTAACGACTTCGTTAGAGCCTCGATAAACGTAAAAACGTCGCCGAAAGTCACTCAAAAATTACCGTTTTTGCTTTGTTTTCAATCATTTGTACCTGTAAGACATAAAAACACAATACAAACATATTTGCAACATATTTATCCATATTTTAGTGTTTTAGTTCGTTTATTAGCATTTTTTGGGGTACAAATGATGTGTGTTTTAGCGCACATCAAAATTCCCCCACACTAAGCCATTGCTGGTCCCACACGCAATGTAAATAAAACACGCCCAAAAATAAATAATTAAATCCCCTATTAAATTATGACCCCTCACAATCAAACAAGAACAGAAAAGCTCCATTAAGAAGGTTCAAAAATCATTTTTTTTCAAAAGCGCTCCCATTTTAACCACTTATTCATTAAAAGATAAAAACTAAGATAAGAATTAAATAACATTATTTAAAAGGCTTAAAGAACAGGAGTTCGTCATCCTTGATTTTCAAAATCCCCAAACTAAGCTTAAAACGAAATCACAGCCAAATATAAGATAAGATGCTAACACTACTCATAAATGCTAATTGTATAAGTATAATCTTAACTTTTCGCTCCCATTATTCCTAAATTCCTCTAAAGATTTTATTATTATTATTATTGGTGACAAATAAATTATGCTCTTATTAATATAAAGTAAACCCGGTTTAGACCACAATTAGTTTTGAAATCCTTTCCTAAAGAGACGATATGGTGAGAATAAGGTCCACATTAAGGTTCTAATTTCACATGATTTAGGGGTTATCCTTTTTATTTCATCCGCAACAACTCAACTACGAGTCCAGAGATGGAGGCTTTATTTAGATAACCCCAGAGTCGAAATTTGGATTTATACTTATTATTATTGCAACATTATTTAACCTCGGTCCTTTAGAAGGCTGCAAAATCAGTTGTGAGCTGGCAAGATGCAACAAACATATTTCGACCTCCATAATTTCCTCGACCTTTTAGAAGGCTGCAATATCGGTTGTGAGCCGGCAAGATGCAACAAACTTTTATCAGTCTCGGATTATTATAACTATGTGCCTTATTTAGAAGGCTGCAACATCGGTTGTGAGCCGGCAAGATGCAGCAAACTTTTATCAGCCCACAATTTTTATTATTATTCTTTCCTCCACCCTTTAAACGACTGTCACATCGGTATGCGAGCCGACCATGATCCAGAAGTCTTATTTCGGCTTCGGTTTATTACATAATTATTATTATTATAGCCAAATTTCAAGTCCTGTGGTCTTTTAACTACCTAGACAACGGTAGCGAGCCGTCAAGAATCGGTAGCCTATTTCCCCACAACACTGAAAAAACCTCGATGTGTACCTTAATTTCACCAGAAGGAATCTCTACGAAGTGATTTAAACTAAGAATCGCAAAAACCAAAAGAGTAACTTTATTTATCACAATTATATAATTTTTTTATTATTGGTGGGAGCAAAAAGCCACAATTAACCTTTATGAGCCTTAATGGGAACCAACTACTCTATGTTTAGAATCTAATTTATATAAAACTCTATCAGTTTTCGTTCTTCGCAAATTTAAAATCTTTAATAAAAAGATCCGCGAATGCATAGTCTAATAAAACCAAAGCTTGCATAAATAAAGTCTAACATAGAAACTTGCAAACTTCATTTCTTTTTCAAACTAGAAATACGTTTAAATTTTCTTTTATAAAAAGACTAGCAAAAGCAAAATATTTATATAGAGGTTTAACGGGGCAAGTCTAAGCTCGCAAGCAGCACGATCAAGTCAAAATTTATTCCTAAAATGGCAAAACTACGTGTCACAACACTTATTCTATTTTTGCGAAAAAATAAATAATTTTTGCATATATTTGGCTATTTATGGTGAAAACGAGTTACGTGAAAACAAAGCAAATGCCAAGTATGATCAGAAAATGAACAGGATCTCCCCCCCCCACCTCCCCATACTAGAACTACACATTGTCCTCAATGTGAACTGTCACCCCCATACTAATTTCAAGTCATAATCCAAATATTAAAGGTCTCCTACGCAATATCTAAAGCCTTTTATTAATTATGCTAATAATATAAACGTTAAATCAATCAAGATCTAGAAAAATCGGGATTCCCATATATAAGCATGCAAAGGATTGAAGATCGAGTGAACGATGGATAAAACCACGAGCACGAGAGTCTTCAAAATCTGGGCAATCCTATACATAAAACACAAAACACAAAACACGAGAAAGGAAGAGGCGAGTCTCCTCTCATCACACTTATTAATAAATATTATACTAATATACTACAACTAAAGATAAAGCAAGGTTTTCAACCATGAACGTTTGTGTTTTTGTGCGAGTCCAGGTTGCTTGACTCACCCCATATCAACGTAAATATTAAGGGATGAAACAAGTGATATAGCCAACTACCATCAGATATTCATATGCCACCGGCTCTAAAGAAGAAAAATGAAAAAGCAAAGATGACGGGTCAAAAATGAATCCATACTCCCAGGGGAGATAAAGAAAAGGAGTAAACCACCGATAGGTGAAATAAGAAAGAAAAATGTGGATAAAATATTGAAGGAAAGTGTAATTGCGATCCCCATAGGTCAAGCTCACATATGTAGGAGAAATTTTTTTCTCATGAATCTAGGGATCGAAAACTTTGACCATAATCTTCAAATCATTAATATCACTTAAACTCTTCAGGTCATGATCTAGGAACACCTCGGGAGGGAGACTAAGTATAATATCATTACTAAGCAAACTCTCAAGATAGAGTATATTTCTCTCTGAATCATGATACCTGTCTTCCATATCTGTAGAAATATCAACCATCATGAGAAAAGTAACGATCTCATCAATATCGCCTCCGCCGGATCAAAATTTTCATCCTTGGTCCATTAAATCATCAATGGAGCATCCGAACAAATTTTCTTCCATCATTTCGTTTCTAGATTTCAAATCAAATAACTCATCTATTCTCCTTCGAGAGCGGTTCATTTTTCAATGGTGAACCCCTCGAGAATGGAAACAACGCTTATCTTAGGAGTAATATGGCTCCTGTTGAAGTAGAAACTCAATCTCATCAACGTCGCCACCTTGGTTGAAACATTCATCCTCATTAAAATTGGAAAGAGTTGTGACAAGCAAAACTGGCTCATCAAGGTTAGAAACATAAGAGTCCTTACTCTCGATGTTCTCTAACACCTCATCAAAAAGAGGATCTACGTCACTAGAGATGTATTCGTCATCGAATTCAAAAAGAGGGTTCGAGTAAATTTTAACATTATATTCCAAAGAAATGTCCCTCAACGTATAGTGACCACGTATCACTAAGTTGAAAACGTCATTTTTGGTTGAAGAGAAGGATATAGAAGTAACTGATTTTTTCCTCATAAACGTTAATGGGAGAGAAATCATCACACAAAGATAAATCATAATCACTATCACTCCCGGATGTATCCTCGGACTCACTTGGGATTGGAACAAAGTCCTCAACACTAGACTTTATTACTTTGTCCGAGTCCTTTTCAGGAATAGTGCTAAGTTCCTCATTCCCCATGATGAGAGAGTCCTCGGGATCCAAAGTCGGTAAAACAGATGTGATTGCAATAGACGAAGGAAGTTTAGAAATAATATCTCTCAAAGGAATAGATATTTCCTCATAATCATAGTCATCATCGTCATCATAGCAAAAAGATTTGAAACGTGTGTGAATGAAAAGAACTAATATTGATGCCACCACTCTAGACGATGAAAGGTCTTTCTTTTTATTAATCTCAATACTCATTCCATTGAATTTACTTTTAAGCTCATCAATCATATCTTTACATTCCCTTTTAAAATGAATATTTATTTTCTCATTACGATAATCTTTAATCCCTAAGTCATTACTTAAACTTAACATTTCATCTAAATAATGCTGCTTAAAGAGCCTCTATTTCTTGGAGACACATTTCTTTCTTGAAAGAGGTGATTGTGATCTTGCAACCTCCTGCTTTTGTTGAAGAAACTTTTCACAAAATGATTGTATCATTTGAAGAAGTTCGTAACTCATCTATTTTATCCCATCCATTGTGTACATCACTTATCCTTTGCTGATTAAGGTCTTCTTGATGATTTATGAAATACTGCGGGGGTTGGTCAAAACCGGAATAGCTAGAATTATAGATAGGATTAGGCTCAAAGTAGTTTTGATTCCATCGGTTATGACATAGTAAGAACTTTTAATGATGACCCTCACAACTTTCATAGCCAAGATATATTGCGGAAAACATTGTGAATATTATGGATAATAATTATCACTAAAGTATTGATTAAGCTCAGTATTCCTGGCCTCATCAGACAAGCTGGAACCGGGTGCGACAATCATACCAAAGTGAAATCCGTTCACGACTATTATTCGCACAACGTGTGTCTCGTACAGGGGATTGGAGGGAGGTTGGAAATACGATTGGAGTAACAATATGAAAGAGTTTCGTATTAAGATACATGAAATGGAAGAATTCCATTACTTGAAGCGCAAATGAAGCAAAATCCTTCACTAAGACCAGATCCACACCACTTGCAAGAACACCGTTTAAAATGTTCACCTTTTTCTAACGGATCTTTACAATGAAAACAATGTCATTGGTCTAACAAAGATGTTTGTTGTTTGTGAAGTGTGGGTAGGAAAAATCATGTGTTTTCAACATTTGAAATGGGTTCGGTTACAGACTATTCGTCTTCTAAAACACACATATGTACAAATAGCCAACAATTCCAACCGATAAACGGTCCTCCACACCATAATCCAATCTTGAAAAAACCACGACCATTTTGAAGAATTGAGTCGATAAGAAGGTTAAGAATCTAAGAACTAAACGAATAGTAGATAAAAAGAATAATATTTATAGATTTTTCAAATAAGAAATAATAAAAATTAAGAAAGATATTTTGTAACCGAAATCAATAGTGCACCTTTTAAGCTCTCTATAAAAATATACAAGAAGGGGAGGAGCGGTGAAAGCTAACAGAGTTGTTTTGAAAAATATAACATGATTTAATAAAAATTTATCTAGTTATAACATTATGTTCAAATAGTCTAACAAATTGAAAAGACAGGAAAAAAACAAAGAGATTAATAAGTAATTTGAATATATGTAGATATCCCTTAATGTAATGCTTTGTAAAAATTTGGACTCTAATGCCACATAAGTTAGCTTCAAACATCTTATTTACCTGAGAAACTACTTGCTTAAAGTGTCAACATAAGTTTGGTGAGGTTCAAGGTTTAATGTAATATAAATATTTGGAACCAAAGGATATCAAGTGTGTAATAATGTAACACATTACCATATCGCAGAATGTAAATTACGACTGCACTAAGCTCATGCAAACTGAAGCTAAAACGTAACATGAATTGTATGCAAATTACATCAAGAATAAAAGTACCCGTGTAATGACAACCCTAAAATCTAAATCCGACATGGGTATACGTCCGTTTGCCTGGAAGACTCCCAATCCTGGATCGGGAATGTGAAAACCAAATATGATCTATCCATAACACACGTACTTACACAAAAGTAATTAATAGTTCATGATAGAGAAATAGTGGATAGCGCTTACTTAGGCAAGCTAAAGCAACGTAAATCACGTGTAAGAAATTGAAAAGTATTGTACTTATGTCCAATTGTAAAATGAGCAATGTATCTCGCCTCGAGATTTGTAAATGAGTTTGGAATCAATCATGTAAACGCCGATTGAATTAAATGCATTATGAAAACGTGTATGTAACGAGTTTTGTTAAAAGAGCATGATTCTCCACCAAAATAATTTAAATGAAGTAAAATTAGGGGCCTTGAGAACTCACCTCAAGTAATTGGAAATTGAATATATGAGATAAATCAACATGGAATAAACGTCACAATAACCAGAAGCAACCTAATATATTTACAGGTACGGATACTAAATAAAGTTAAACGAAATAAAAATGTGACACAATGTATTATATATCGATATATCGACCACCTAATATATTGTCCAAATTCGAAAAATTACAAATAGTGTTTACATTAATTTACCGTTTTGATCATCATCAAATGACAATAAATATTAAATATATATATATATAAATATATATAAAATATATACAATTATTAATATTATATAGAGCTAGGAAATTTTATAAACAATATTTATAAAGTTAATAACGCGTATAAATATTATATAAGTGATGCTATATTATTCCTAAGGTTTTTGTAGTTCAAACGGACTGAAAATGTTCAAAAATATAATTTTACTATTCATGTTAGGAAAAATAGTGCAAAATTTTTTATAACACTTTCTGAAAAATAATTCCAGTTTTGATTAAGAAAAATTCCTCGTTTACCCATTTTGGGCTACAAAACTCGCAATATTTTAGCAAACATTTATTTCGGACAACATTTTAGTTTTATACTTAAGCCGAATCAGACCCGAAAATGGTTAAAAACACGATTTATAAAACTGCCAGATTTATGCCGAAAAACTGTTTTGCCGGTATTGTTTCAAATCTAGTTTTGGACATAATTTATTTGTTTTAAGTCCGTTTTAGCGTTCTTTATATGCACGGAATGGTGTTATGTAACACCCCAATTTTACATATAGCAGCAAAAGCTAATCTGGGGTATTACTTCAAGGTACAACAGTCATAATCATAGAAAACGAATCAAAAAGAGTCATTTATGAAATAAGTAATCATTCATTATTACTTCAGAGTTTTTACAAAAG
Source organism: Tanacetum coccineum (assembly GCA_026074375.1). Classification (NCBI taxonomy): domain Eukaryota; kingdom Viridiplantae; phylum Streptophyta; class Magnoliopsida; order Asterales; family Asteraceae; genus Tanacetum; species Tanacetum coccineum. The sequence goes on along the minus strand of BQNB010023897.1, from coordinate 53,779 downwards.
AGAGGTCCCAACATCTATATTTTACAAAGTGTGAATGTGATAACGTTTTTCCATCGTTCAATGTCCTCGCCACATCTGTGCCATTAGTTTTACCTGAGATAAAACATTGCTTAAAAAGTCAACCACAAAGGTTGAGTGAAAATTCATCAGTATAAACGTAATATAATTTGAATGCAATGCTGATATTTTGGGTTACGTGATATACACCCATGAATTGACACCATAAATTAAGTTATTGCCATTATCTCATGAAATCCGAAAGCCTTAGGGTTATTGAGTGAAACGTTTTTAATAGCCCAGTGCGGTGAACTTTTGCCAAAATACCCGCGTGATTTCTATGAAGTGCGATTGGTTACACGTTAACATGGTACACCAAACTGGGGAGTCCACCCAAATAGATCTATTCACATCATTCACGCTTACTACGGAGAGTAATTAACGGTTCATGATTATGGGACTAAAGTGCAAATAGCAGTTACTGTATGCAATAGTAAATTGACATAGCATACAGAAAAAAATGCAATTCATGTTTAATAGCATGTATCCCCATTATGCGCTGGTTTATAAAAAAGATTGAAATGCGAGGCTATGACTCACCTGAACAGTTAAGGGAAATAGATAGCATAATGGATGTGGGAAAGAAGTAACGGCTACAACACGGCATCCACAGACAGACCAGTTTAAATATATGCAAGTCATAGTTTGATTGTATAAAATTTTTTTGGACATCGATGTTGAGTTTTTATATAAAAATTAATCATAACGACCGTTCGTGCCATCAAAGTTTATAAATCATCAGTAAACGTTTGTGGAGCTAAGGCACTTTGAATCATAAACCCAACAACTCATACATAACTGAAATACCAGATGAAACTTCTTAATAAGAAGCACCTAGCATGGTTGAATATATGGATCCGGGACATGATTTTCGAAAGCATATCAAATGAGAATGATATAAGGATTATAACATAAGTCAGTTTTAAGCATTTTTATTTAATATCTAGAGGATGTAAATCACAGAAGCGTTAATTAAATTATGTCAGTTAAAGTATTAAATTTGATTTTATACTTTTTTTCAAAATTGTTACATTTTTAGTACCCACGTGTTTGTGAAAATTGCAAGAGAACCCCTATGGATTCTGACATTTTTTATGACTTTGGTCCTTTCAACTTTATTGTATACCAAGTAAACCCTTATACTTAAAAAAGATGGACAAAATAACCCTAAAGTTATATAAATTTGATAAAAATGACACTATTAGTCCTTTAGTTATAAGTTTCTAAAATTTAATCGATAAATACCCCCTTGCATGGATTAAAAATATAAAACATGTCCAAATGCCGAAGCAAGCTAATTTATCATTATCAATAGTGCATTTTAAGTTATAATAAACAAAATATGAAAGATTTAAACACAACATAATTTAATTTAACGATCGTTAATCTAAAAGTAAAAACGGTCAAATTAGGATATTAAAATGAGAAACGAAGCGGGTTTTAATATTAAATCTTTCATGACTATCAAACACTTATTTAATACAAAAAAATAATCTATTGAGTAATTATTAAAAACAAAAGTTAACAAAGTTTAACCCATTTTAAGTAAAACCATGAAAAAATGTATTCGGAGTTACGTACTTTGGATAAAAAGGCATAACACCTAGTTTTTTAGTTCAAAGCTTTAATATTATGATTTTAAGCAAATCATATGAACATTATGACGATATGAAGCAGAACTTAAGCTTAGAGAACCTGTTAGAGAGCATATGCTATTGAACCAGGGTCCAGAATCGCACTTGTCGGCTTCGAAACCCTAGAAAAACGACTCCCGGCTTCGTTTCATGGATTTATTTTGCTTCCTTTTTTTTACTTGAGACTTATTATGATCTCTTTAGAATTCATATTTACAAGGGATTGATACTAATGAAGGGTTATAAGAGGAAGGAATGGGGGATAGAAGAAAAATGAACACACAAGCCCCTATTATACCAATTTGAAGGGTATAATTGAGTAAGCAAGGGTTTTATTGATCTGTTTCTTGACACCTATAAGGTCTATGTATGAGTTGTAAAAGCTATAATTTCAATGGTGGATAGTCTAAAAACTTCAGGGGGTTATTAAGGATGTGGCTTCCTTTCTTGCTGTCCGCGGCTGAAGAGAATAAAAAAAGGCCATGTCTCTTATATTTGACCATGAGGATTTAAAGGCTGCTTAGGTATGCTGCTATTAAAGGTCTAGAAGGTAACATTGAGGTGGTCATTTGCATATGGTGAGAGTTTAAGTGTGGACAAAAATGAAGTTATAAAGGTGCGTGCAGTTTTGGGCTTGACGATCGTTCAAGGTTATACCAAGGTACATTGTGTTTATAATTGCGATTAAAGTTAATAATATGAGATAGGTTGTTAAGTTCAGGTATTAATGTTAATTAGCAAAGAATAGGAATTGGTTTTGGGTTAAAACGTAAAAAAAAAGAAATTGAATCCGCGGGTTGGTTGTATGCGTATAGGGTTTTCCATAGGTTTCAAAGCTTACACTTTCAGTATATGTAAATGAAAATGTATTGAAAAATTGTCATGAGGTCCTTATATATTGGATAATTAACGAGAAATGATAAGAGGATAGAAATAACATGGGTCAAAATTGAGAAAATAGTCCACGGTTTTGAGATTATGGCACAAATATATCCTTTAGGGTATTTCTACTTGCATTAAGGTACATTGTCCAGATAGTGAAGATGATGATTTGTTAAACTCAATTATATGATTTTTACAAAGACACTTGATTGCTTAACATTGAGAATGAGTGTACTAAAAAATGAGTTAACACGGGTCAAAATCAACAATTAGGGCATAATTAGGGTTAATCTGGAATTCGTTAAGGTTTTTCTAGCTTGATTTCCTTGCACATTGTCCAAGTAAATGAAAAAAATATTGAAAACACATTTTAATTAGTTTTACAATGGCCCTTGTGATTGTGTAATATTGTGGTAATAGAAATTGGTATTAAAACGAGTAAACGGTTAAAGGAACCAATAGGTACATTTAGTGTAATCTATAAAAAGTTTTTACGGCACGTTAAGGTAAAATGAGAAGTAAAGATTAAATAAATTTGAAAAAAAAAAAAAAAATTTTATTTGAAAATGATTGATATGAATTAAAAAGAAGGTTTTACAACTCATTTGAAGTTAAGTGAGAAGTGTTAGTTTAATTGTGCGATGTATGGTTGTATGTATATGGTGTAATAGGTGGTTACTGATAGTTTTTCGTATTATAGAGTTAGTGTAGTTGGTTTGTTTTTAGTTTTAGTGGTCATTTATGTGTAGGTTTGGTGGTTTACCAGGATAAAAGCCAGAAACAGAGTCAAGGTTTATAAAACTAGCTCCGGTTTTATAGGGTTTAGTGGTTTGAATTAGTGTTTAGAAGTCCAAAAAGATGTAAGTAACTTAAATATGGAATAATTAAGGGAACATATATTTGTAAAATTAGTATAGTAGCTTGAACATAATTTATATTGAAAGAAATGAGGAAAAACGGAGGGTAAAACGGCTATTTTTAGGTGATGACTATAATTGACTTATGCAATGTAGCTTTATAAGGTCAGTTGTACATTGATTTTAAAGAGATTATAAATTTTAGATGAGATGAAAATTACTTGTACCTATCCTATAGAGTAGCTTGTGCATTCACTTAAGGGGTTAACCCTTCCAATAGTTAGGTTTAGGGCATCCTTTAATGTTAAAGCCCGATAATTGATGTTGCAATGGTACCTTCTTTCAGGAAAATACCCTTGTAATACATGGATAATAAGAGAATTGAATTGCTATGTTTATGTAAGAATGCTTGAACATATATTAAGATAGGATTGCCATACGTCGTTTGTCCGAGTCCTTAACTGAAGCTATGCATGTATATTGCATAAAGAGATATTGGCAATGTAATGTAATGTTAATAAAGCGAAAAATTTCCCTGAACAAGGTGAGTTCTATATAACTGATAGAAATTTACATCATCTAACTTAATATATGGATATTTCATTTATGAAAAATGCGGTTGTTATAGTCTCCTCACCCCATATTAAAATCTCGTCCAAGAATATAATTTAACATAACTGTATTGAATTGAAAAAAAATGAGGATATTTGGCACGAATTTCGTCTTCACGTTCCCATGTAAACTCTGGTGCCACTTTTATATCCATCGAACTTTGATTAAAGGAATACGACTTCCGCTTGAAGATAGCTTGATCTCGACAGTCAATAACATCACTGGTTCTTCCTAGTAAATATAGCTAGTCGTCGAGTGAAGTTCTTTTAATTGGAATAACGAGAGATTCTTCGGATAGCACTTCTTTAGATTAGAAACGAGAAAACTGATATTGTGGATAACTACTAAGCTGTCCGGAACACTAGTTTTTTGTATGCCACTGGCCTTAATCGTTCAAGAATTTAGAATTTCCAATGTATATTGGGATAAGACTAAGCCTCGTATTCCGAATCGAAAAGAAACCCTTACGGGGTGATCAATTTAACATAACACTGAACGCAACTTGAAATTCTAAGAGGCATACGCCAATACATTGTCGTAACTACATTGACGATCACTTGCAGCATGCAAGTCTTTGACGAATTTATTAGAATGATCTTTTCAGTTTTCATGAAATTATATTTGGACCCGTTAAGTTTAGAACACTCCAACTCAGCCCAGCAAACAGTGATCTACACTTCTCAATAAAGTGCTTCGAACTGTGCTGCTTGATACAGGCATGATTTAAATGGTTGTTGTACAAAAATTTCCTACCAATGGTAAATGTTTATCCTATCCGTTTCAAAATCTATGAGCACAAGCTCGTAGCTTCTTTGAGTGTTTGGATGGATCTTTCACTTTGTCCCATCGTTTTCAGGATGGGTATGCAGTACCATGTCTATTTGAGTACCCAAAGCATTTTGCAATGAATGCCAGAATCTGGATGTGAAATTACTGTATATGTATTCAGAGATGATAGAGATTGGGCACTCCTGTCGAGAGACTATTTCTTGATGTATAATCTCGTAAGAGGTTCAATACTATCATCGCTCGAATGGGAATGAAAAGCCTGATTTGGTAAGACGATCAACAAGTGACCCAAGATGGCATCATTGTTCGGTTGAGGTTTTTGGGTAGCTTTGGTGACGATAATCCATTGTTATCCTTTCCCATTTCCACAGTAGGTATATTCCGTTGGGTTGTACCAATAAGCCGGATGGCTTTTGACATTCTGCTTTAACTCTAGAACATGTCAAACACTTGCTAACATATTCTGCGATGATTGCCTTCATGTTAGGCCACCAATAGAGTTTCTTTATATCATGGTACATCTTATCAGAACCCGGGTGAATAGAATATTTGGATTTATGAGACTCGTGCATGATTAAGTCTCTTAAACCGCCAAAAAGTGGTAACCAGCTTCGGTTTTTGATACAACGAGTTCCATCAGGACGAATTTCAAATGATTTGTCCATTCCTCGTAGGTTCTCGTTTTTGACATTTTCTTCTTTGAGGGCTTCATTTTGGGCTTCGAGGATTTGAGATGGTAATTTTGGATGAACGGTTAAGATTAATGCTCGAACTCGAAGGGGTTTGATTCGTTTCTTTCGACTTAAGGCATCTGCTACAACATTTGCCTTTCCGGGATGATAACAAATTTCACAATCATAATCTGCGAGTAGTTCTAACCATCGGCGTTGCCTCATATTCAATTCTTTTTGACGAAGAATATGTTGAAGGCTTTTGTGATCAGTGAAAACTGTACACTTTGTACCGTATAGATAGTGTCTCCAGATTTTAAGAGCGAATATTACTGCTCCTAATTCAAGATCATGAGTGGTATAGTTTTCTTCATGAGGTTTGAGTTGTCGAGATGCATAAGCAATGACTTTTTCTCGTTGCATTAGTACAGCTCCTAACCCTTGAAGAGATGCATCACAGTAAACGACAAAATTATCGTTTCCTTCTGGTAATGCTAAGATTGGTGCTTCACAGAGTTTTTGTTTAAGGAGTTGAAAAGCTGATTCTTGTTCTTCGCCCCAGATATAACTCTTGTTTTTCTGGGTTAATTTAGTCAAAGGCTTTGCAATCTTTGAAAAACCTTTGATAAATCTTCGATAATAGCCGGCGAGTCCTAAGAATTAACGCACTTCTGTGGGTGTAGTGGGAGACGTCCAATTCTTAACAGCTTTAATCTTGGCAGGGTCAACATGAAGTCCTTGACTATCGATGAGATGACCAAGAAATTGCACGATATGAATCCAGAAATCACATTTAGAGAACTTGGCATACAATTTCTCTTTTCGAAGTAATTCCAAGATAATTATGAGATGATTTGCATGTTCTTTTTAGTTACGAGAATATATAAGAATATCATCGATAAACACTATTACGAATTTGTCCAAATATGGTTTACATGCACGATTCATGAGATCCATGAATACAGCAGGTGCGTTTATTAAACCAAATGGCATGACTTGAAATTCATAGTGTCTGTATCTTGTTCTGAAAGCAGTCTTAGGAAGATCTTATTCCCTTACTCTCAGTTGATGATAACTTAATCTTAAGTCGATTTTTGAATAAACGCTTGAACCTTGAAGTTGATCGAATAAATAATCGATCCTTGGTAATGGATAACGATTCTTTATGGTAAGTTTATTCAACTCTCGGTAATCGATACACATTCTGAAAGATCCGTCCTTCTTTTTAACAAATAAGACAGGAGCTCCCCAAGGCGATGTACTTGGTCGAATGAAACCTCGGTCGGTTAGTTCTTGAAGTTGGTTAGATAACTCCTGCATTTTTGAAGGAGCTAATCTATAAGGTGTTCGAGCTACAGGTGTTGCTCCGTAGATTAAGTAGATTTGGAATTCTACTTGGCGAACGGGAGGGATACCAGGTAGATCTTCAAGAAAAATATCTGGAAATTCTTTGACTACGGAAATGTCTTCTAGTTTCTTCTCGTCTGATTTCTTCTCCATTACTTGAATCATGAAAACTTGACAACCTCGGGATATATACCTTTCGGTTTTTATACAAGATATGAGATTTAGTCGAGTTTTACTTTGATCACCTCGAATGATTAGAGTTTCACCGTTGATAGGAATGTGAACAACTTTTTCGTCACAGAGAATTTTGGCATGATACTTGGATAACCAGTCCATACCGATGACAACGTCAAAACTACCAAGCTTAATTGGCATGAGATCGATTTCGAAAGGTTGATTTAGCAGGGTTAAAGTGCAGCCTTTAATAACAGTGTTTGTGCTTACTAAGTTTCCGTCAGCCATTTCGATATAATGTATCTATGGTAATAGACGGAATATTTAGCTTAGAGGCAAGCGATATGGATATAAAGCTTCTATCAGCTCCGGAATCAAACAATACTTTGACTAAATGCTGATTTAATAGAAACATACCCGTAACTACGTTCGGGTCTTGTTGAGCATTCCTATCTTTCAGCATGTAGGCTCTTCCTTGGGCATTGATGTTGGTCTTGCGGCACTGATTTGTATAATGCCCTTTTTCTCCACAGGCATGACATACAACTGTCACTGGTAGTTGATTACTTCCAGTGGCTGGCTTCTTGTTTCGGCAGTTCTTACTCAAATGACCCACCTTGTTGTAAATATTACATTTGCCAGTACAAGGTCCGTTGTGATGGAAATTGCATCTCTTGCACAAAGGGAGATCTCCAGCATACCTACTATTTTTTGATGGAGTAACAGCATAGGCTCTACCAGCTTCTTGCCTTCGGTTTTGTTGTTGACGATTATTGTAGCGATTGTTAGTGTTGCGGTAGTTGTTGTTGCTGCAGGAGCTGTTGTTAAAAGTTCTTCTGTCATCAAACTTTCTTTTGTTGTCACTCGATACTTGCATTGGAGCATGCTTAGTTACTTGATCCATTAGCCTTTGGGCTATGTTGATGGCTTCCTCTAAAGTTTGAGGTTTAGAGGCAGTAACATTTCCTTCAATGCTTTGAGGTAGTCCCCCGATGAAAAGCTTCTAAGAGTTTATCATTGTTTGGCACCATGTTTGGACATAGAACCGTTAATTCTTGGAATATTCTAACATAAGGTTTAAGATCATTTCCCTTTACAATCAGATTGTAAAGTTCTTCTTCCATCTTTCTGATCTCAGTCCGGGGACAATACTTGTTCATCAGAAGCCTTTTTAATTCAGTCCAGGTGTTTTGATTGGCTTGCTCTATTCCATAGTCTTTGGCAATAATGCATTCCACAGGACAAAGCATCGTTAGTTTAAAGAACTAGTAGCAAATGTTACTTGTTGTTCTACTGGCACATCTGCTATGAGAGAACACTGATTTGGTTCGTTCAAACCAGCGAATAAGGCCTACTGCTCCTTCCGTACCATTAAAGTAGAAAGGTTGAAAGCTAATAAACTCTTTGTAGTTTCCTGTTTTCGCTATAGGAGTTCCAGTAGGACCGGTGTTCCTGTTGGGATTACTAGCACTTGCCATTGTCGCAGCTTGAGCTTCTAGAGCCGAGGTGAACACTAACACTATCTAGCTTTTCTAATGTCATCTTGAGTCATAGTCGGTGGCTTACCGTTGGTTGATGCACTTTTGGAGGCATTCTACCAACAAAAGATAACACGTAATAAGAATGATATCACAAGTATAACGCTTGTTCTTCTTTAAAAATGGAAAAAAAAAATTATTTTTAAAAGAGAAATACTATTTTTGAAATGCTTAAAGAATAATGCTTCATTTAAGCATTTTTAACAATGGTGATATCTAAAGGTTATAGTATGATGATGAGTGTATGATGGATGAATGATGAATGAATGATGAGATGAATAAAGTGGTAAGAAACAACGAGGTAGATAACGGGATTGCCTTTGTATTTAAGAACAATTTGCCTTAGTACTATACATAGTCAAGATTTGACAAGTGTTTTTATTTATACCACACATATCCTATTTATACCCATTTGAAGGTATAATGAGTAAGAAAGCTTCATGATCTGGGCTTGACACATAGAGGGTCTAGTTAGGGAGGTGTTAAAGCTAGAAAATGATGTGTGGAAGTCTAGGAAACTAGCTTTGGTGAGGTGGTTGTCCATTTTGATGCCGCGGCTAAAGTAAGCAAAAAGAGAGGCCATGTGCTCTCATATTTGACCATGGGATGGTCTAAGTAGGTGAATAAGCTGCTTGAGGGATTCTAGAAGAGGTTCACATAAGTTATTTGCACTTGGAATGGTTTGAAATGGGTCAAAATTGATGGTGAAGGAGTTCGGGCTGTTTTGGGGTTTGACTAGGGTTTCATAAGTTTTCAAGCTTTTATTTCATGTGTACTTGATTAAGGATAGTTAATATATGTAGCCAAGGTCTGATATAGGAAGGATTAGCAAATATTAGCAATTGGTTTAGGTTAAAACGGATTAGAATTGAATAAATGAGGTCACGGGTTTGATTAGGGCACGTTTAGGGTTTTCTTGACTTTCTTGGTTTATATTTTGCATACTCTTGATTAGGAATGATGGAATACATATCCTATGGCTTATATAAAGTATTATTAATGAAGTTTGGTCATTGGTTTAAGTTAAAATAGGTTGAAATTGAAAGAATAAGCCGTAGCTTGAAATTAGGGTTCATATAAGGTTTTTAGGGTTTTCTGGATTCGTTTCTTGTATAATTAAAGTAGAATGATGAAATGATGATGGAATATGATTTAGGATGTTGTAATTTATGTTATTATAACTTATTTAAGAGTTGGTTTGGGTTTACAATGGGTAAAAATCAAGAAACGAGTCATGGTTTAGAAACTAGCTCGGCTTTAGGGTTTTGAATTAGGGTTTTGAGTATAAAAAGATGTATGAAAGCTTATGAAAGGAATATTTAGGGTTTATATATTGTAGAATGAGTGTATTATCTTTTACACAAGTGATGGTGAAGAAATTAGAATGGAAACGGAGGTAAAACGGCTATTTTAGAGATCATGCTTAATGACTTGTACATTGAGCTTTTAGAGACTTATACTTTGACTTGAAGAGATTTTATATTTCAAATGAGATATTATATTACTTGTACATATGTTTTAGTAGCTTGTGCATTCACTTTAGATGTTAATCCTTCATAGAATCAGGGTTTAGAGGCATCCGATAATGGTTTAAAGCCCGTCTTGATATAATATTGCCAATGGCATATTATATGAGTAATGTACTTTGTAATAATGATATTATGATATTGACTTGATATGTTATGATGTTTGCTTGATATATATGATAATAGGACTGCCATATGTAGGTTGCCCGAGCCTGTCAACTTTAGTTATGCAGGATATATTGCATATTAAGATATTGACAAAGTAATGTAATGTAATAAAGTAAAAAATTTCCCTAAAAAAGGTGAGTTCATATATAATTGATAGTTTGTACATCATCTAACTTGATAGATGGATATTTACATTTACGAAAATTGTGGGTTGTTATATATTATCCATTAATAAGTTCCCAAACCAAATATCAAAAAAATTTACCGTGTTGTGTCACTTACGAAAAAGGCGCACCTCTTTTGTGAGATTCACTTAAGGGAGTTACCCTAAGTTTGTTGATTATTCGGTGAAACAAAAATAGTTTTGTGAATATATTTTCTTTCCTCGTTTGTTTTGCTTAGTGCATGCGCACTAGAAATTCCTATTTTCTAAATAATTCACCCATAACCATTCCGAGATGTCGAAATAGAGGACGTGCTCCAAACATAGTCGAACCCGAGCTTCGTACTATCGTTGAATTTGCACCAATGGCGGAAACTCGAACAACGGAAGAACTACTCCGAGCACCCACGGAAGGGTACGAAGAAGCTATCGTCATACCAGAAATTAATGCGGATTATTTTGAGATTAAAACAAATTTGCTACAATTACTCTAGGCTAGTCCATTTCATAGTTTTGAGAGGGAAAATCCCCATTCTCATATTAGTAATTTCAAAAGGATTACTTCGACCTTAAGATTTAGGGGTGTACCAAATGACGTGATTAAACTTATGATGTTTCCATACTCACTCGAGGGGGCCGCTAGGATCTGGTACGAGAAAGAACCTCCTAATTCAATTTTGACTTGGGATGATCTCATAACCAAGCTTGTGAATCAATTTTTCCCTCCCTCGAAGACCACTCACTTCAAAAATGAAATCTCTCGTTTTACCCAAAAATTTGAAGAAACGTTTAGTGAAGCATGGGAACGATTTAAGGAAATGCTTGAGCTTGTCCCCACCATGGATTTTTGGAGTTGACTCAAATAGATACGTTCTATAACAGTTTAAATGATAACGATCAAGACTCCTTAAATGCCGTGGCGGGTGGAAATCTTTTGAGTAAGACTACTAGGGATGCCTTGAACATAATTGAAAATAAATCAAAAGTGCGTTATTCAAGAAATAAACCAAATGCTTCTAGGTTAAATACAACTTCTAGGGAAAATGCTAGTAAAACGGATGAACGTATTGATAAGCTTGGGGATCAACTTTCGACCTTAGTCGAGATTGTTTCTAAAAAAGTTATCACTCCCACTCCGGTTAAAGCGGTTGAGGAAAATTACGTTACTTATGGTGGTGCCCATTCTTGGTATAATTGTCCGAATACCGATAACAATCAAGCTAGTGTTTGTGTAACAACGGGTACTTACAATCAAGTTGCCCCACCGAACCGTGTGAGTAACCAAATCCCACCACCAGGTTTTGCTCCGGTGCAAAATGGTCAAAATAGGTTTAATCAAAATCAAATTCAAGGGAATAATTTCAATCGGGGAAATAATTTTCATGGAAATCAAAGTTTTCAAGCTCACAATAATCATGCTTTGAATTTTCAAAATCAAGGATTTCAAAACCAACCTTTTGAAGGTCATAATAATCAAGTTCAACAAGGAGTTCAAAATGAGTTTTCGAATTATATGAAATCAAATGATCAAGTGATGAGAAACATGCAAAGTCAAATCAACTCGTTGAAAGGAGATTTCAAGAATGAGATTCAAAACACGATGAAGACTCAACAAGCCGTCTTGATGAATCAACAAAATGTTTTTCAAAATAATTTGCAAAATATGTTAAGTGGATTTTTCCAAAATCAAGCCTCAACTTCAGGTACTCTTCCGAGTAATACCATTCCAAACCCAAAGGGTGAGATGAAAGCAATCACTACTCGAAGTGGAGTTGCTTATGAGGGACCTTCGATTCCTACTAATCCTTCTCTGAAGAAGGTAGTGGAACGAGAAACCGAGGAGACAACGAATAAGGAGCAATCTAATTTCCAAGGAAGTATCGCTCAAATCCCACCTCCGGTTACCCTCATTTCTAGTCTGGAACCCGATGTTCCAAAGACTTTACCTAAACCCATTCCGATTTCGGAACCCGATGTTTTAAAGTCTTTACCTAAGCCAAATATTCCATATCCTTCGAGACGTAACGATCAAAAATCCTGTGACAACGTTTCAAATCAAATGGAGAAGATTTTTCAAATCTTTCAAGATTTGCGTTTCGACATTAGCTTCGCGGATGCTTTACTTTTGATGCCAAGATTTGCACCTACGATTAAGAATTTGCTCATGAATAAGGAAAAGTTGCTTTAATTAGCCAAGATACCGTTAAACGAGAATTGCTCGGCGATGCTTCTCAAAAAGCTTCCCGAAAAGCTTGGAGATCCCGACAAGTTTCTTATTCCATGCAATTTTTCGGGGATGGATGTATGTCACGCCTTAGCCGATCTTGGCGCGAGCATAAATCTTATGCCTTTGTCCATTTGGAAAAAGCTTTCCCTACCCAAACTTACCCCGACTCGAATGACTTTAGAGTTAGCGGATCGATCCATAACTCATCCTAAAGGACTTGCCGAAGATGTTTACGTTAAAGTGGGAAAGTTTCACTTTCCTACCGACTTTGTTGTTGTAGATTTCGAAGCCGATCCTCGAGTACCTCTCATACTTGGGAGATCCTTTTTGAGGACCGGTCATGCCTTAATTGATGTTTATGGAGAAGAAATAACCCTTCGGGTTGATAACGAAGCCATCACTTTTAATCTAGATTATACCACGAGATACTCCTCTACAAATGATAAGTCGGTAAACCGAATTGACATCATTGATGTAGTTTGTGAGGAGTATGCTCCAAAATTGCTAGGTTTTAATAACGATTCTTCTAGTGGCAATCCCACCCCGATGTCTGAGCCGTTTACTTCCGAATTCATTTTAGAAGAAATCGAATCGTATCTTATGGATGACTCAATTTCACCGGAAATTGATCATGCCGATTGCGATCCCGAGGAAGATATTTTTTTGATTGAAAAATTGTTAAATGATGACCCGTTTCAACTTCCTCCGATGGACCTTAAGCAAAGTAAAGTGACAAAGGCAAAATATTCAATTGAAGAGCCTCCGGAATTAGAGTTAAAAGATTTACCGTCTCACTTGGAATATGCTTACTTAGAAGGAACCGACAAGTTACCTGTAATTATTGCAAAAGGTTTAAAAGATAATGAAAAACAAGCTCTTTTAAATGTGCTTAAATCTTATAAACATGCAATTGCTTGGAAAATAACAGATATCAAGGGTATCGACCCTCGTTTTTGTACTCATAAGATTTTGATGGAAGACAATTGTAAACCCACAGTTCAAAGTCAAAGACGGGTTAACCCGAAAATTCATGAAGTCATCAAAAAGGAGGTAATTAAACTTCTTGATGCTGAAATGATTTACCCGATCTCCGACAGCCCATGGGTTAGTCCAATTCATTGTGTTCCAAAGAAAGGTGGAATGACCGTCATTGCCAATGAAGAGAATGAATTAATTCCAACACGTTTAGTTACTGGGTGGAGAGTTTCTATCGACTATAGGAAATTAAATAAAGCGACTCGAAAAGATCATTTTCCATTACCATTTATGGATCAAATGATAGAAAGACTACCTGGAAATGAGTTTTATTGTTTTCTAGATAGGTTTTCGGGTTATTTTCAAATACCAATTGATCCTCAAGATCAAGAAAAAATGACTTTTACGTGCCCGTATGGAACTTTCGCTTATCGACGTATGCCATTTGGATTGTGTAATGCTCTCGAAACTTTCCAACGATGTATGATGGCCATATTTCATGATATGATCGAGAAGACTATGGAAGTTTTTATGGATGATTTTTCTGTATTTGGTGATAGTTTTGATTCCTGTCTCTTTAATTTAGAACGAATGCTAAAACGATGTGAAGACACAAATTTAGTTCAAAATTGGGAGAAATGTCACTTCATGTGTAAAGAAGGAATTGTGTTAGGTTAAAAAATTTTGAAGTCCGGGTTTGAGGTCGATCGAGCAAAAGTTGATGTTATTGCTAAGCTCCCTCACTCGACTACCATAAAAGGTGTTAGGAGTTTCCTAGGTCATGCCGATTTTTACCGACGTTTTATCCAAGACTTTTCCAAGATTGCTAGACCCATGACTCACCTTCTTAAGAAGGAAACACCGTTTGTATTTTCTAAAGATTGTATTAATGCTTTTGAGAATCTTAAAAAGAAGTTGACCGAAGCTCCGATCCTAGTTATCCCGGATTGGAACCTACCTTTCGAACTTATGTGTGATGCAAGCGACTTTGCGATTGGTGCGGTTCTAGGACAACAAAATACGAAGCATTTTCAACCGATACATTACGGTAGTAAAACAATGACCGAAGCACAAATTCATTACACCACAACTGAAAAACAAAATGCTTGCCGTTGTCTATGCTTTTGAAAAGATTCGATCATATCTTCTCTTGTCAAAAAGTATGGTTTATACGGATCACTCGGCTTTAAATTACCTTATGAATAAACAAGATGCCAAGCCGAGGTTACTTCGATGGGTTCTACTCCTTCAAGAGTTCGATATCATTATTCGTGATAAGAAAGGGAGTAAGAACCTTGCAGCCGATCATTTATCGAGACTTGAGAATCCACATAAAGATGTTTTAGAAAACAAGGACATTAATGAACATTTTCCTTTAGAAACTCTTGGAGTTATATCAAATGGTAGTAACCCATGGTTTGCGGATTACGCAAATTTCCAAGCGGGGAATTTTATAATCAAAGGAATGACAACTCAACAAAAGAAAAAGTTTTTCAAAGATGTCAAACATTATTTTTAGGATGATCCCTATCTTTTTCGTATATGTGCGGATCAAATCATTCGAAGGAGTGTGCATGGCCAAGAAGCTTTTGAAATCCTCAAAGCTTGTCATGAAGGACCCATCGGGGGCCATCATGGTGCCAACCAAACCGCCAAGAAAGTATTTGATGCCGGGTTCTTTTGGCCGACAATATATCAAGATGCCCATACGATGTTCAAATTTTGTGATACATGTCAACGACAAGGAAAAATTTCACAACGAGATGAAATGCCTCAAAACACTATCTAAGTTTGTGAAATCCTCGATGTATGGGGCATCGATTTCATGGGACCTTTTCCATCTTCACGTGGGAATAAATACATCCTTGTAGCTGTTGACTATCTTTCAAAATGGGTGGAAGCAAAGGCGCTCCCCGCAAACAATGCTCGTGTTGTAGTTAAATTCTTGAAGTTACTTTTTGCCCGATTCGGAACACCTAGAGCTATTATAAGCCATCGTGGGACCCATTTTTGTAATGTTCAATTTTCTAAAGTAATGTCCAAGTATAAGGTCACTCATCGGCTTGCTACCACTTATCACCCTCAAACAAGTGGTCAAGTAGAGGTGTCCAATCGAGGTTTGAAACGTATTATAGAAAGGACGGTTGGAGAAAACCGTGCCTCATGGTCCGACAAATTAAACGATAATTTGTGAGCATTTCGTACTGCTTTTAAGACACCAATTGGTTGTACGCCTTACAAACTAGTGTATGGAAAGTCTTGCCATTTACCTATCGAGTTAGAGCATAAAGCATATTGGGCTTTAAAACATGTTAATTTCGATTTTAAAGCCCAATATGAACATGTTAATTTCGATCTTAAAACCGCAGGAGATCACCATAAGCTTCAACTTAATGAACTTAATGAGCTTCGTGATCAGGCATACGAGAATTCTTTGATTTATAAAGAGAGGACGAAGAAACTTCATGACTCTAAGATTAAAAACCGCATTTTCAATGTTGGTGATCAAGTTTTACTCTTCAACTCTCGTCTAAAGATATTCTCAGGGAAGCTTAAAACTCGCTGGTCAGGACCTTTCACCATCACCCAAGTCTTTCCATACGGGACCGTCGAGTTATCACAACCCGATGGTCCAAACTTTAAAGTGAATGGTCATCGTGTGAAGCATCACTTTGGAGGGGACGTACCACCCAAGGTAGTCCCTGATCTCCATACTTTCCCTAAGGACGAATGAATTAAGGGATTGAGTCAAGCTATGTGACTCGGTTACCAAAAACAAAGTGCTTCATGAGAGGCACCCCATGCTTCTCTATCTTTCTTATTTCTTATATCTAACATGTGATGTGAGGAGGCTTGTACTCTTCCGATTCTTATTGTTTGTGCTTGTGATTGTTTGTAGGATTGATCCAACATTTTTGAAGAATCTCGTGTTCGGTGTTTGTCCCAGTCCACTTGAGCTTCCTAGCCTTTGCTTGCCATTAGTTTGGGGAAATCCGATATCCTAGATTATTATCGACTAAACGATTCTAAATTTTTGTAATACTTTCTCCGTGCTCGGATTATGCATTCGACCTTTTTGGAAAATAGTATGGGGTTTTTCTTTAGCCTTAGCTAGGAAACATTGAGGACAATGTTTAGTTTTAGTATGGGGTAGTATATCTTCGATATGATCTTACCTACTTTTGCCCGTTGTTCTCACGTACCCCGTTTTTCTGCAAAAATTTTAAATTTTTTATAGTATTTAGTCATAGTGATTAAAAAAAATGTAGTTGCTAAATAATAAGTATTTTGACATGAATGTAGGCTTTTTGTTGGTGAGAACAAAAGTAAATTTTGACCTGACCGAATTTATATCTTAGCTTTTCTCCTTAACGTATATAGATTGAATTTTGCTAATCTTTTATACAAGTAGCTATAAAAAGCTAGTCTTGCTTGAAAAAGTTTAGATTTTGCAAGTTCCCATAATTTATTTTAAAGATGCAAAGTTCGATTTATTAGGCTAAGCATTCACGAGTTTCTTTATTAGAGATTTTAAATTATGAAGAACAAGAGATGATAGAGTCGATTATAAGTCATGATGCTAAGCGTGGAATAGTTAGATTTCTTTAAGGCTCATAAGTGTTAATTGTGGCTTTTTCTCCCATTAGCTTGTTTCACTTGTATATAAATAATGTTTAATAAATAAGGTTGTCCGGTTCATTTTAATCTTTGGTGAATACTTACTAACTTGGAAGACGATGCCAATAAATTAGGTACACATCGGGATACGGAATATGGTATACTATACATATCATATGAATAATCACTTTACTTATACCTTAAAGAGCCTTAGGGTATATGATGTAAGTAGAGTTAATCATGAGATTACTTATGCCTTAAAGAGCTTAAGGGTATATGGCATGAGTGATTAAATTATTCATACCTTAAAGAGCCTTAGGGTATATGGTGCAGATTAAATCTCACTTGGTTTATGTCTTAAAGAGCCTTAGGGTATATGACGTAAATCAAGTTAAATAAATAAGTAGCCTAATAAAAGCCAAATTTCGGTCACCTCGATGTGGACCTCATCGGTTTTTGAGGATAGGGGTAGAAGCTAATTTTTATCTTTAACCGTCCTTCTTTATTTTTGGAATTAATAAGTATCGAAATAAAAGTCTTAAAGAGCCTTCGGGTATATGACTTAAATAAAATCTTGAGATACAAAATTAGGAATAAGGGAGGAGAAGTAATACATAATTAGCTTTTATGAGTAGTGTTAGCATATCATTACTTGTATTTTACAATGATCTTATTTTTAAGCTTGGCTTGGAGAAGCGAAAATCGAGGACGATGAATTTATCCATTATGACACTTTTGTGCTTTTTGTTCCGTGATCCTAAAAGTTATCAAATGAATAATGAAAGCATTACATTATGTCACTCAAGAATAAGTCATAAGTTGTAAATTAAGAAAATCATAAAAATGGAAAAGTTTTGAAAAATGGGAAAGCGCGGTGTTTTAAAACTTGTGACTTCTTAACATTCTCCACAAAAGATTTTGCTACTTTTCAAAGGATTAGTTTGGGGAGGTTTTGGAGTATTTGGTTTTAGAGCAATTAACATTGCGTGAGGACACGACAATCACTTAGTTTGGGGAATTTTGATATGTGTGAAAACACATATCTGCTTTATATCAAAAATCTGGTTTGAGTGTGTGTGGTGTGAGACGAGTGTGTGTTAAAGGCTAGGTCTTGGGTTCGAATCCAAGGCCTAGCTTTTTGCTATTTTTTTTATTTTTCAAAATTTTAAAAACAAAGTTATAAAACTACTGAAAATGAATAACTTTTGTAAAAACAACTTTTTTTAAATCTAAAATAAGCAAAGCTATTAATGAAATAAGCTTCTACTACCTTAAATCTAATCTAATAAGCAAGATTGAACTAGAAACAAGCAGAAAGAATAAGCCAATAGCTTAAAAATTCAAATAAGCACTTATAGGTGAAAGCTTATTTGAAAACAGACAATCTAGTGACTTTGAGCTTATTTTAAAGTGACCAAAAAGAACCTTGTGCTAAAATGACTTGTAAATTCTAAAAGCTTATACTAGAGACTACTTAAAACAACTTTTGAAAAGGAATTTGAAACTCAAATGATCAAAGAAAAAGCTGGTTGAAAACACTGTTATCACTCAGTACATGCTGAGTGGACTTTTTGGTTTGAAAAGACAAAATGCTGATGTGCAGCTTAAAAACAGGTAGACAAATAAGCTGATTTTTATGAAATAAGTCCAAATAGATGAAAAATGACCTATAATCTACTTGTGCTATGAAAATCAAAAGCTAACAACTACTTTTGCTTGCTGAATTTTCAGCTTGAAAATGGCTATTTGTCTGTTTTTGTTGCTGATGCAGTTTGCACAAAATAACCAAATCTCAAATCCAACAAGTGCAGGCTCAAGTTCTTAGCTCTTAACAATTTTTAGACACCAAATCAAAAGCAACAAGAGCAATTATGACAACTAGAATAGTTTTGAGCTTAAAATTCATATGAGATTAAACTAATGCTACATATGTTAATATCTAATTAATGATTTGATGAAAAACTGAATTAAACCTATCAATACCTTAAATTCTTTTTTTTATAAACTTTAAAATGAAGTTTTAAATCAATTTAAAGGAACAAGAGGCTCTTGGCAGTACTAACTTGAGTTAGTACTGCCTTGACCCAAACACTCCTTTAAATCACCTAAACTCATTTTCAGCTTATGATTTTGAAATTTAAAGCACAACTTCCAATTACCAGATGCTTATTAGCTTAAAACAAACCTAATGAACATCTTTCAATAAGCAAATAGGCCAGAACAATAAGCTAACTAAGTATGCTAATATTTTTGGATTTTTATGACAGATATATGAAACTAAGATTTTATACTAAAAATCAAACACAATAAGCATCTAACAACTATATTAAGCATCATAAGCTACACTAAATATAAATTTAGGCAATAATAAAGCAATTAAAAGCTAAAGAAGCAAAGTAAGACTTTAAGATTACAATTGACAGCAAGGTAAATAGGAAAATGTAAAGAGAAGTGTACCTCCACCTCAGCTAAACAGAGGTGTATGCTCACAATAGAGCTTATAAAAGCAGCTTAAGCTTTTAGCTTAAGCTTAATCCAATTACCTAATCTAATCCTAACTTCTGACCCTCAGAAACTATTACCTACTTGAATATTATAAGCAGCCATCCAATTCCATTAGTATTCAAGTATTTGATGAGCTTTTAGTAGCTTAAGAGTAATTTGAGCTTATGAAACAGTAAATAAGAGCTTTTGAACCATAAGTGAACAAATAGTAAAAACAAAAATTGTTAATGGAAACAAGAGTAAATTAATTTTTTTATTGAATTAAAGACTGAGTACAACTTGAAAATGAGATTACATTAACTGAAAACAGAATTGAAAACGATACATTAAATTGAAAATTACATAAGCTAAATTAAAAAGCTACCCTAAAGCTACTAAAAAACTAGATAAAAAGGAAAAAGATGATTGTGAGTGAGGAGAGCTCTCTATTTATAGGCAGATAGTGAAGCTTCTAGGTCCTCAAAGACGGTCCCCTTTGCTTTGATCTCAGCCCTTTAATCTCTTTAATCATTGGATGCCCATTTTTGACCGTTGGATTAAATGAGAGCACACGGATTGCCATGCTGGCAATCCAATCATTGGGAGCCTTTGTGCTTCTTTTTCATTGCTTTTAGTGTAAATTTGCTATTTAAAGTGGTACTTTCTTTGATAACCACCGTGTCATTGCATATTCTCCCTTTTGTTAGTGAGAGATATTTTGACCAATCATTTGCTTGAAGTGACGTTTTTGATTGCTGATGTGTCACTTGATACTAAGCATCTTCTGACCACGTCAATTGAGAGTGTGAGAGTGGGTTTATTCCTTTTGATTTTTACTCAGAGGTAAGGACGATGAACAATAAAACCAATTACGCGGCCTTTTTATCTGTTTGGTTTGACTGAGACATTTGGGTGTTTGACTTGGGCTTGGGGGTAATTTAGGCTCGGTTATTATTTTGGGCTAGGGTTAAACGGTATATGGTTAAGGGTAAATGGGTTTATATCTTTAACACTTAACGACCGTTAGTCCCTAAGTGCTAAAGGACTAACGGTGTTATGATTTTAACATTAAGGGCTCATTTGGTATTTTAAGGGTTTTTTGTCCTCTTGTGGGTTGACCATTGTTTGACTGATGTTGACTTTTGTTGACTTTTTGCTAGAAACCCCCAGCTCTTGTGCACTCAATCCGTCTCGTGTTCGTTTTTGTCTGGTTTTGGCTCTTTTCCTGTGATATTTGCAATATCCGTACCTACACATTCACAAAAGACAAAATACACATATACAAGTATTTTTATGAACATTTTCATCTTTTTAGGGTTTGTTTTGATATAAAATGGATATGTGATTTCTCACATATCAAAATTCCTCAAACTAAGTGATTGTCGTGTCCTCACGCAATGTTATATTCTCTAAAACCAAATACTCCAAAACCTCCCCAAACTAATCATTTAAAAAGTAGCAAAGTCTTTTGTGGGGAGAAGTTAAGAAATCACAAGTTTTAAAACACCCCGCTTTCTATTTTCAAAGATTTTTTTTATATTTATGATCTTCATAATTTACAACTTACAACTTATTCATGTGTGACATAATGTATTGCTTTCATTATTCTTTGATAACATTGAGGATCACGGAACAAAAAGCACAAAAAATGTCCAAATGGATAAATTCATCGTCCCCGACTTTTACCTCTCCAAGCCAAGCTTAAAAACAAGATCATTGTAAAATACAAGTTATAATGCTAACACTACTCATAAAAGCTAATTGTGTACTTAACTTTCCCCCCTTATTCTGATTTACCTCTAAGGATTTTTTATTATTATCATTTGTGACAAATAAATTAATCCTATTAAAAGTAAAGCCCGTTTAGAAGAGACCATTAATAGTTTGAAATCCTTTCCTAAAGAGACGATGTGGTGAAAATAAAGTCCACATTAAGGTTCTAAATTCACATGATTTAGGGGTTATCCTTTTTATTTCATCCGAAACAACTCAACTACGAGTCCAGAGATGGAGGCTTTATTTAGATAACCCCGGAGTCGAAATTTGGCTTTATTCTTATTATTATTATAGCAACATTATTAAACCTCGGTCCTTTAAACAACTGCCACATCGGTATGCGAGCCGACCATGGTCCAGGAGTCTTATTTCGACCTTGGTGAATTCCTCGACCTTTTAGAAGGCTGCAACATCGGTTGTGAGCCGGCAAGATGCAGCAAACTTTTATCAGTCTCCTCGGATTTATTATTACATTGCCTTTAATTTAGAAGACAAAGCTGCCCATCGGTTGTGAGCCGGCAAGAGGCAGTAAACTTTTATCAGCCCATAGTTTTTATTATTATTATTATTACCTCCACCCTTTAAACGACTGTCACATCAGTATGCGAGCCGACCATGATCCAGAAGTCTTATTTCGGCTTCGGTTTATTACATAATTATTATTATTATATCCAAATTTCAAGTCCTGTGGTCTTTTAACAACTGTCACATCGGTATGCAAGCCGACTATGGCCCGGGAGTCTATTTCCTTACAACACTGACAAAACCTCGATGTGTACCTTACTTTCACCAGAAGGAATCTCTACGAAGTGATCTAAACTAAAATCGCAAGAAACCAAAGAAATTTATTTATTCAACAATAAATAACGTTTATTTAACTGATAGAAGCAAACTAAACCACAATTAACCATTATGAGCTTTAAAGAAATCCAACTATTCTATGTTTAGCATCAAAACTTATACTCTACTTTATCATCTCTTATTCTTCACAATTTAAAATTTCTAATAAAGAAACTCATGAATACTTAGCCTAGCGAATTAAGAGCGACACTTTAACAAGTCACATAGACTGGCAATAATCTTAATTCTAATAAATCGATCTTCGCATATTTAAAATCAATTACGGGAACTTGCAAAGTCTTGGCTTTTTCAAGCTAGACTCGCTTTTTATAGCTCCTTGTATAAAAGATTAGCAAAATTCAATCTATATATGTTAAGGAGAAAAGCTAAGATATAAAACCGGTCGGGTCGAAATTTACTTTTCGTTCTCACCAACGGAAAGCCTACATTCGTGTCAAAACACTTATTATTTTTATCAACTATTTTCTATTTTCCATTATCACACACATTTTTTTATTATTTTTTTATATATATGAACAATAAACTAGATATTAAGAGTTAAAATTTTTAATTTTTTGCGGGAAAACGGGGTACGTGAGAACAACTAGCAAAGGGTAGGTAAGATCATATCGAAGATATACTACCCCATACTAAAATGAAACATTGTTCTCAATGTTTCCTAGTCTAAGGCTTAAAACCCCATACTAGAACTCAAAAAGTCAAATGCATAATCCGAGCATGGAGAAAGTATTACAAATCTCAAGCCGTTTATCAAGTATGCTAAAAGATAAATGTTAGTCGATAATAATCTAGGATATCAGATTTCCCCAAACTAATGGAAAGCAAAGGCTAGGAAGATCGAGTGGACGGGGATAATACACCGAACACGAAGTCTCACAATCCCCGGGTAAATGAAAGGAAGACCTGCCTGGACAAAATCACAAACCACAAAACACAAAACACGAGAAAGGAAGAGGCGAGCCCCCTCTCATCAAATGTTATAAAATAGATAAGAAGATAGAAACCGCTTGTTTTTGATATCAGAGTCACGAAGCTTGACTCGACACCCGAAATTAAGTGTCCATAAGGGGAAGCAATACGGAAAAAGAAAAATACTCATTCGGGCTTTCATTAATGTTTGATAAACCATTAAAGGCACATGAAGTTCCATCCCGATGAGATGCCACCTCCCTTGGCACTAATGTGAGATGTCGGTCAAAATGGTGTGTCTTCACTCCCGGTAGAGAGAAGTTAAAGGAGAATCCACAGGGTTAGTGTGCGATACAGCGAAAAGTCCGAAATACAAATGTGAAAGAATCGTCACTTTAATATTTTGAGAACACAATCTTAACCTCCCCTTGGGTCAAAACATTCGTCTTCATTAAGCTCATCAAAATTGTTTATCACGGGTGCATCAGGCTCAATGTCGATGGTAAAACGCTCATACTTAGGAATAGGATCATCGTTAAGTAAGTCGTTAGAAAAAATAATATCTCCTTTCGAGTCAAAATCACTTTCAATACCCGGTGGTATCGAGTCTTCTGGAAACAAGAAATGTATCAACCTCCTCTATAAGAAAGTCACTATCCACAACGGGAATAGGAGAAGAGGAGGGATATTCAAGCACAAAAGTAATAGAAGGAATAAGATTCAACGCTTCGATCTTATCAAAGAGAATATTGACGTTTAATAATTTCTCACGAAGAATCTCGTCCTCTATTTGAAGAATATCATTGTCAATTTCTCCTTCTTCTTTGTAGAATATTAGTAATCTTAAGATCAAACCAAGAACAAGAGTGAGATGTGGGTTGTGATGTATAAATAGTCTACCATGGCCGGCCATGGGCTTGGTTGGGCCACCCATGGGCCTTGGGCCGGACTAGATTACTAATCTAATCATTATACTAACTACGAGCTAAGACCTGTTACAACTTGGAAGTGACCGACACTTTTCGTGTTTCCAACAATCTCCCCCTAAGGGAGGTCACTCCAATTTACAGACTTTAAACCTAGCATACTATGTTATCTTTAGGTCTTTAGCTCGTACTCTTGACTTTCTCTGTGAATATGTTGTTGTGATCATTGACTTCTTGGATTGAGCTGTTTCCTTGAACTTGTATTTGACATTGTGATCTTAGAGCATCTTGAATCATCAATCAAAGCACAATCTCTACCCATCTTGTACTAGCATCTTGTGACTATGCATTCTGGACCGGACATGCTCATAACCATACTTGAAAAGCTTTAATGTTGGCAGCTTTCTTGAAATTTCTTTAAACTTTAACACTTCGACACTTCTAGAAAGATGGTGTGGTATCCAGAGTAGCGGAAGTCGTGAAACATGTACTTGAGAGCTTTCATGATACTTTATGTTTGTCCGGATCGAGTATAGAGCATGTGGTTATGATCTTGTGAGACAGCTTGGAACCAGGGACCTCTACCACCATTTTTAAATAGCCTGGCATAAAAATTAGCCAATAAAGCAGGGGGACGAAAATGGATTTGTCAATGCGCCCGGATTGGTTGGAGAACCATCGGATCCGTGAGGATCGACCTGTGATCAGATAGATTCAATTTAAGAAGAATCTTCTTGACAGGATTTCCAGCTGTAGTATTGAATCTTTCTAACACATAAGTATTAGATTCATCGTACTCAGCATGTTCTCATTATCGGAACGTCTCAAAGCAGACAGCACGATAAGAGTGAACCAGTGAGTTACTATCTCACCGATTGATATAGAAAGTTGATTTGAAAATCAATCGGTGTATTACTTACAAAATTGTTTTTGTGACACAGGAGGTCACAGCCGAGAGTGTTAATCATTTCCATAAATTCCACTAACAACCGTTGATCCTTATCTTGGAACAAGTTTGATTCTATAGAATCGAACCATCATTTTCTTTCGCAGTGTCACAAAGTTTGATCATTGAAAGAAATCGCATAAGTTACCTACCATGAGCTTGTTTGATGTTGGCTCAAGCAGGATTTCCATCTTCATTGTGAATGAATTCACTCTGATGTTCTGGCAAAATCACAAGGATAATGCGAAGGACTCTTAAAATGTATCTTGTAATTCACATTGTGTGACTTAGCAAGTATAATTTGACAAGTGTCCTAATGAGATTTATGGATGATCTCTTTTTGGCTCTAGACTCAATAGTGCAAACTTTGATTTTAAATTTTAGTGATCGGAGGCTGGAGCAGACTGCCACCTTTTCAATATCAACTAACTCGGAGTGAGAAAGTCGATAGAAATGCGTGTAATCTCCGTGAGAAATGAAACAAGAGTCTGTTGAGAGACCTTGAGTGGCTAGGGGGGTTGTGCATAGCGTCACTGGGTCCATGACTGTCTTCAATGTCAGACAACACCTTAGTGTTTCTGACAGATTATGTATTGACCCGGTTTCTGCCTAAGTGTATGGAGGGCTTCTTTCTTTTCACCCTTTATCCTTACATTTCTTTTTCATTCTTCAACCCCTTCAATGCTTACCGAGACTTCATAACTAACACCTTGTTGGGTTTGTTCCAGTGTTAGCTCCATCTCAGTCGGCATTATTCCCGATTCTCACTTTTTCTCCTTTTGTATCATACCTAAGGACTTCTACACTAACTAGTGGATATCCCTGGGTAGATCCCTCCGGTTCTGGTTGGATCATGGGATTTGAATACCTATACCTAACCGCCTTATAACTCCAGAAAATTAATAACATGGTCGGTCTTTTAGGGTATTCCATCACAATCAACACTAAAGTCGTTGAAAAGTTCAATCAAAGTGTTTGATATAGATATCAAAAAGATTAACACTTTGAGAGTTTTCATTATCACTGAAAGGCTCCCCCTTAACATGTGCACCATAATCGTAGTACATGCTAAGGGTTGGAGTGCATTAAGTCCATTTCATATGATCACATGTCAATATAACTTATTCAGTTTAATCACATTTTCTCCCCTTATCCAAAATGTTAATCCCTTGATATTTTGGATATCAATTGATTAAACTTTCAGGGACAAAATGTTGCATACTCACTATAAGGAACATGTTAATGCTCCCCCTCAAGTTTTGAGGGAATATAAGACTGTGCTGAGTATAATAATTTGAAAATTTTTGAATTTACTAAGAAATTATTGAAATTTTTATACTCAAGCACACTTTATTTTCACCATAAGTCTATACTACATTTACAAATACACAAGTTTATGATATACGAAATGACCTTTGAGATATGAACACAATATGATGAAGTCATATTGTTCTTTGCTGCAGTCTGAGGTGAGTTCCGTAGAGTCTACCACCGACAAACTTCTCCAAACTCCTCATCGTCCTCCTTTCTTTTAGCAGCTTATTGATGTCCTTGATCATGAAATGAGCTCTTTTCTTTTCCAATGTGCTCCATCTTCTCTTCGGCAAGTACGTCATGTCGATATTCTTGTTAATGTCTTCCAGCGAAGAAAGAAGTCTGGTTAACGTGCCATTACTGAACTTGTACAGTTTGTCTGAGCGCATCAACATGTTCCTCCTGAAGTCATTGACATAAATGAATCCTTAAGGGTCTTTGTATGGAGTATACGGGTGCCTTTTTTGGAGATCTGATCTTGTTGTATCAGGCTTGGTGATGTTGATCTTCTTTTGATAACTCTCAACTCCAAGATGAAGATCTTTGACTCGCTTTTGAATAACCAGACTTCTGGTGTACATTCTCAGTGCTATTACGAAGTCAGCAACATCATCGCTTGAAAGATTGTTGAGCCGATTCTGAACCATAAGAAGTAACATATCCTCGATGTCGTTGATCCAAAGTCATGGAAAGTCACCTTCCTTGAATTTGTAAAGTACGTTGTCAGCTCTTCGTACTACAATCTCTTCCAAGTACCCATATCAATATTTCCTTATTACCGAGACATGAGTGACTTCTAGAATACGCTTTGTCGAATACACATCTCCCCTTGATTGCATACCTCTTACAAAGGCATAGAAGGCCTTACGTTGTTCTCTCCAATGTGAACTTCCTCATAACGCATATTTATCATAAGCAACCTTAACAGGACTCCATATGTTTGGAACCATGTCTTCAATGCCAGGTAGATCATACTGAGCGACCTTTGTCTTGGTAGTAGACGTCGTGTACGTCATAGTCGAAATTCCTCCTTGAAGATACTTGAGATCATTATTGATGAAGAATTCAAATGGTACTCTTTGACGTTTTCCACATGTAATCAAAGGAAGGGGTTTGGAAAGATCAAATGGATAGTCACCACCTTCAGTATTTTCTCAATCAATCTTTTCTGAGAGAGCCTTATAACATTCTTTAAAATCATATTCTAATTCAGCATAATTTTTGCGTGTGCCTTTGAGAAGTCTGAATGCTGGCCCTAGCAAAGTTTCTTGAGTCAAATTAGAGATGTTCAAACCATTCATGATAAATGCAGAGAAGTCAATATCATAATCCACAACCTCGAACATTGGTTCCTCTGATTGAATAGACTTTCCAGAAGATCTCGGTTGAGACTTTGTGCCTTTGGAAGAGCCAGATGTAGAATCTTTGCCAACCTGCCAGTCAGGGTCAGTGGGTTCTTGAACTGGAACTAATCACTTCTAGAAGCAGTCTATTTCCTTGGTTCATCTTCATTGTCACCCATGTCCCCTTCTTGGTCTTATGGCATGTCAGAATCCTCAACCTCGAACACTAGTTCCTCTGATTGAACAGACTTTCCAGAAGATCTCGGTTGAGACTTTGTGCCTTTTGAAGAGCTAGATGTAGAATCTTTCTTTTTGGGATCAGTGGTTGGTTCTGCATCTTTGCTTGTCTTTATCATCTTTAACCCTCGGTCTGATCCAGCAGAAGGGTCTTCATCTTTATCCTTGTCTTTTCGGCCACGCTTCAATGTATACACATCATAAGAAATAAAGTACATCTCTGTCCTAAGAGGGAAAGATTTTTGTCAAACCATCATACATTTCTCGTGTTCGGATCCGTCAGATATGATTCACTTTTCTCCATTTTGTCAAGAAGAATCTTCTTTAACTCAAATTCAGCAAGTGCAGAAGCAGCCTCATAAGTAGATTATGGTTGATAGGACGCCTTTGCTAGAGTGACTTCATCACATGTTTCGTGAAACAACTTTTCGATCACAGGTGGAGCGAAGTTAGACACTTCCTGGGGCAGAATCTGAGGCAGCTGATCTTTTACTTGTTCTTTTATTCTTGCCGTGAAAGACTCTGAAAGTAAGTTCATGAATTCTTCTCTTGTTTCTCCCAACCTTGTGTCTAGATGTTCATCGACTAACGATGTCACTTGAGTGTGTAGAGGGTCTTTCTTAAGTTCAGCAACTTCTTTTTCCAATGCTGAGATTCTGTCGTTGAATCGAAAGACAGATGAAAAGTCAGGAAGATTAGATAGAGGATTTGTCGTTTGAATTGTTAGTGGAGGAGTGGGTGTAGGAGTGAAGGTGTGTGATGATTGAGGAAAGTTTGTGAATACCGGTGATGATTCAGGGATAACAGAAACTGGTATTGAAAGAAGAGTGGGTGCCTGAGTTCTTGGGACTTCATGGTGAACAGGAACATCCAGTGGAGAAACTATTTCTGCATCAGTATGAGGAATATCTGAAAAATTTAGGAATTTTGATGCTAAGTCGGATGAGCGAGAAGAGCTAGTAACTGGAACTTCAGTCTTTTTTGTAACAGTAGAAATCGTCACATGAGCATCTTCAACAACTTGTTCTTGAGTAGTCTCTAAATTTTCATTCCCTTGTTGAGATTTAGTCATTTCTGCATCAGTACCCTCTCCTTGAACAATTCCTGTAGCAGTCTCAGTGGGTTCTTCCAATCTTGCATCTGCATCATCATCAAATTGGTCGGTAGTATCATCCCTTTCTTCATCACCTTCAGTCTCATCATTACTTTCTAATTCCAAATCATCATCATCTTTATTCTCTTCTTGATCATCATCTTCAGATTCTTCTTCTTGCTCTGAATCTGATGCTTGTTTATCACTTTCATTCTCCTCCTCCGTGGCCTTCATCACTGATACATGTTTTCTTCATTATAGTCGTCTCATATCATTACCCCAAAAGACTCAGATTCACTCTCAGATGAGTCATCATTGGTCACATCGGGAACCCCTGGTATATCACCAGTTCCTTCACTTGTGACAGGAGGTGTAATCTTTGCAACACTTGGAGGATCTTCAGCAACCGTACCCGAACCACTAGGATGTGTCTTGTGAAAGTCTCTTAAGCTCTTTTTACGAACTTCTTTCATCTGAGCCTCCTCCGTCAAAGCTACATCAGATAATAACTCTATTCCCTTTCCATGTGCTACATCCACCTTTTCCTTCTCCTTTCTTTTAGACTTAGTTTCCACAGCAGGCTCTCTGATGACGATACCTGTTGCTGGCTTATAAGCAGACTTCTTGGCAGCTGTCTTCAATCTTTTGCCCTTTTTGACAGGTTCTTCATCTTCAGGGATAGGAACATTGTCTTTCTTTGATGGAGATGCTTTCTTGAACTTTCTAGCAGCCTTGGGAGGCACCGCACCTGTAGCAAAGCCAAGATAAGTCTTGTATGCTTTGCTTTCCTTCATTGCTGGACTTGTCAAACATTCAGGAAGAACAGCTCCATATTTCTGAGATGCTTCTTTTCTTGAAACAAATCTTAAGGTGTTAATCAAATAATCATCCTTGGAGGTGTGCATCCCAATTCTGTTTCTCCAGGAAAGTGACTTTTCTTGAATCAGGAAGTGGTGGATGATAACTTTGGTGAAACGAGGGTAGTACATCTTTTCTTGCTTTTTGAAGTCTTTGTTGTCAATCTGATAGGTGAAGTCTTCCCAGAGTAACTCCACATAGTCAATATTCTTCTGATAGAACATACCCCAAATGATTTGTGCTCTGGAGAGACGGAGCTTGTCAAGACCAGTAGTTTTTCCTGATAAGCTTCTGTTAATAAGAGCAGCAAAGGTTCTCCAAGGTTGATGCATTTGATCGACAATAACATCATTGAGTGAATTGATCACCCCAGTATGGCCGAGATCTCTCAAGAAAGACACAGTGTCTTCTTTAGAGGGAAGGGGATCAAAGTCTCTACCCTGTACTCTTGGGCAAATCTGAAGGATATCTCTGAAGACTTCCAACGTAAGCTTGAAACGTTTCTTCTTATCAATCTTGAATCTGTAGAAGTCATCATGCTTGTATATGCAATTCCAGAACTGATGCATATACACTTCAAGGACATCAACCATGATGAGAAAAGCATGATAGCATGAAGTGAGTGCAAAAGCATCAAGAACGGCTTGAAATGTGTGTTCCCTTGGTGAAAATCCATGAGGGATTCTTCCATTGCATTTCCTGATATCAAGACGATTCTCTTTGGGAACTAGCTCAAGATCAAGCTTGGTTTGTTGAGAAGTGATGGAAGACATGATTCTGCTAAGAGTTGTCACCTACAGTTCATATGCAAGCAATTATATATAACATTGATAGACAATCTAGCTCATGATTTAAGATCATTGATGCAAAACAGGGTTTACTACAGGAGATAGACAAACAAATACTAGGCAACACATTGACACAAAGGCACACAATGCAAAGAACTGATACATATGCAACTAGGATACACACAATGCATATACCACATAAACTATAGGCAAACTAATGTAATCAAGGAAAACACTTAAGATTTATAAGGAAAATTATACCTAACTTAATCATATTATGGCAAGATAAGGAATAATTATACTTAGGTTAAGTTATGAGATTGAATTACCAAGATTATGAGATTATTCTATTTAGAAACAAACAAGTATAGAGTATGCCTAAATAAGTGTATAGACGCCTTCCAAAAAAACACTTAAGTATAGATCGCCTGTGTTAAAGTTAGCATGTATAGATCGTTTGTGTATACATCAAGTGTATTGATCGCCTGTTCTATTTTAACATGTATTGATCGCCTGTGTTAATTAAACATGTATAGACGCACTGTTGTGTTTAAATATGTATAGATCCGCCTATAACAAAAACATAAGTATCGCCTGAGTAATCAAGATTGTATAGATCGCTTGAATTATTATTTACGTATTGATCGCCTGCCCATCTATCATGTGTATTGATCGCCTGTTTTACAATCCATACGTATAGATCGCCTATAAAATTTTTACTTAACCATTTTACACTCTTTTAAGCATCTATCTACACACAAGCATGATCAAATAGCATCATTCTATCATTCACACATCTTTATAACCTAGATTGACCACAAAAAATCTTGATATAAGTCAAGTTCGAGCCACAAGAGCTCAAAAAATCCCAACTTCCAAGATTTTTCAAACAAACAAGTTATTTAACACTCAAAAGCATTCAATCATTCATTATAAAGATTCTAACCCCAAAACCCATAAACTTTTTCAACTTTTAACCCATTTTCAAACTTTTCAAAATCAAGAATCGGACAAAACTTATGAACGAGTTATCCCCATTAAAAAATGGTATGGGTACAACAACTAGACCCCTAGGTGACCAAAACCCCTCTATCAATTTAACTTTTCATCCACCTTTTAGAGTGTCTTCATGTTAAGCCAATTTTAGAGTTTTTCTAGTTACAATCCACGGTTTGGTTAGATATATGGGTATTGAAACAATCAAATGTTTGTACCTTAAGCTTAGACTGAAGATTGAGCGGGTTCTTGAAGGTTTGCAATTTAACAATGGTGGTTTAAGGTTTTGAGAGGTGTTTGAGTTCGTGTGAAGAAGAAGAGCGGGCAAGGGGGTTTTGTTTAAAACCTTTTTGGGTTTTTGACAGAAATGCCCCCTGGGGTTTCATAAGACTTAAATTTTTATTTAAGCTATTCCTAAGGCATACTAAGGTTTCCCAAATTGCAAAACTAGCCCCTAAGGTTTAGTCAACAAAGAAAAAATTCACATAATGCCTTAAAACCCCAATAAGATTAAACATATAGCAAGTAAAGCCCAATTGAGTTGACATTTATCAACTCCCCTTTAATTATTCACCCGACACCATTAAATCCTTTTCCGAATGACACCTTATTAATTCCGAAGAAGATGATTTTGATAGTTTTCCCCCGTCAAATAATGACCCGTTTTCTATTGAAAGAGTTGTAGTCGTTATTTGATGGATCAAAATTGTCTTAGAAAATGATGATCTGTTGAATCTGAAAGATGATTATTTTATATTTTGAAAATCAACACCCGAGAAAATAAGATTTCTCTTATTTTGACACATAAGCGCACTGACGCGTACACTTACGGATTATAATAAGCACGGGTTGTGATGCAATGTAATCACAAGCCTTTGAATGAATATAAAGTAATTCATTCCCGAGAAAATTAATTCTCGTTGTGAGGTCAAGTTGTCTTTTTGACGACATACTTGCCTTTAAGATGATGACCGGGTTGCTATCTGAAATAATAGCAAGCCATTTTGGCATGTTTTGAAAAACATTTGAAACTTCTGCTCGAACTTCATTTACAGCCTCGTATCATTATTGAATGACATTTCTAAGGCCGTAAATGTTATCGATTTTCAGAAGACATGCCAGAGATCCATATTTTTATATTTTTCTGATTTTTTAATTTTTTCTTTTGTTTTTATAAAATTTTATAAAGGAAAATCTTTTTGAATTTTTTTCGTTTCATATATAAACATATATATATATACAGGATATGAGTTACCACCATCACTCGTCGTATCCCTGCCAGAGACGTTTAATTTATCCGAGACATGCTTTTCATACTGAGCTTATTGATCAAGAAGTTAAATCTTTCTCGAGGCAAAGGTTTAGTAAAGATGTCAGCCAGTTGGTATTCAGTCCGGACAAAGTATAGCTCCACGATTCCATTCTCCACTTGCTCCTTTATGAAATGGTAGCGAATATCGATGTGCTTTGCTCTAGAGTGTTGAACATTGTTGCAGCATAAAGCAATCACACTCTTGTTGTCGCAGTACAGAGGGATCTTATTGAATTGAAAGCCATAATCTGTTAGTTGTGAATGCATCCAAAGGATTTGTGAGCAACACCCAGATAAGGCAATATATTCCGATTTCCGCCTTTGTACTCGATATAGTCATGCCTTTTGGCTTCTTATAACGACCAACTAACAAGTTTAAATCACCTAAGAACCTGAGACGTCTTCCTGACGACTACGTCTATGTCCTGACACCCTGCGTGATGCACGGCATCTACAAAAGCTTGAGAGACCATACGGTATCCATCGAGTACATAGACCCATTTTAAATTGTGTTCCATTAAGTTATCAAAAGATTCGTTCACCGCTTGTAAGTGCTTTCAGTAGGCTTAGCCTGATACCGGGCACCATAGCAGACATCATAGTTAAGATCAGTCTACTAGCTGTAAGATACTTAAAGGAACCAATTAATGCTATGGTAAAGTTAGCATCAACTGGTTTCCCTTTTTGTAGGTCTTTCATCCAGTTTCTTGGTTTCCAATCATGGTGTGTCAACAGAATCAGTTAGTATTTAAGCCATATTTTTAACTGATTTCAGAATCATATTTAAGATGGTTTTATGAAGATGCCTCTGGGACTTTAAAGAAGAAATTTGTAATCCTAAAAAGAATGACATTTTCCCCATCATTGACATCGTTGAACTTAGAGGTCATTTGATTAGCAAACTCATCACACATGGCAGTATTAGTTGATGCAAATAGTTATATCGTCAACAAAAATTTATACCTAGAAATAATCCGTTTCCACAAGCCGTGTGGAAGAGTAGTAGGTCATAGGAGGGGGTGGGGGGTCCCTGCACCTTTTGGAGAACTTGTTTAGAGATAATAAGCTTGATAAGCATATCGTAAGTCATGCAACGTGGCAAGGCTTGTTTGAGACCTAAATGGCATTTTTTGAGCATGTACAACCCGCATGGTATCCTGATCAACAAATCTCCTGGTTGATAACGATATACCTCTTCTCTCTTCTTTAAGCTCGCTATTTAAGAAGGCCATTTTGACGTCCATTTGGTAGATCGTCATATTCTTATGAGCGGCATTAGCAACGAAGATACGGATGGCCTCTATTCTAGCAACCGGTGCAAATGATTCCTCGAAATCGATACCCTCTTCTTTTCTGAATCCTTGAGCAATTAGTCAAGCCTTATTCTTTAGTACCCCGCCAGATTCATCTGTTTTGACCTTTTAAATCCATTTGAGTTTGATCAAGAACACGTTGTTTGGACATGGCACCAATTCCCAAACTTCAAGTCTTTTAAATTCATAAATTTCTTCTTGCATTACATCGATCCATGATGGTTCGGTCATTGCTTATTTGAAGCTCTTTGGTTCTACTGAAGTTAGGAAGGCATCAAAATAACGCCACATGACGTCAGTATGTAGTTGTTTTCTGGTAGAGATAGAACGAGAAGGATCACCGATCACGTTTGCTATAGGATGATCCTTAGTCCATCTACCAATGTGTTCCAATGCGAAGTGTGGAGTTGTCTCACATTAGATGACGATCCATGATAAGTCGAGTCTTCATTAGGAGATTCATTAAGAGGATCATCATGAAATGTTGGTGTTTTTAGTAATTCTTCAAAACCTTAAGAAATGATTAGAGAATGTTCTTGTTCTTGTGATGTTGGAATACTTGTTGATGGAGCATCCTGGTCAATTGAAGTAGACACAGGAGAATCAACTAATACTTCAGCTCTTGGAGCGGGAGCTTCTTGAACTGGAGATACAACAATTGGTGGAGGATTAAAGTGTTCATCGAACATTGCTTGAAACAAACGATCCTAGTCATCTCTTATTGGTGGAATATAAGGTTGTTAAGAAACAGGGTTTGAACCGAGTCTTGTACAAGATGTAGCAGAGTCAATACCGTGCTTTGCTCGAGCCTCTGAACTGAATTGTTCAGAAGCCATTCATGTTAGCACATCGAACGTCACATGAATTGTTTCAGTAATTATCCAGGTCCTTCTGTTGTAGATTCTGAACGCTTTCTTTGTAGGCACGTAACCAACGAAAACCCTAATGTCTGCTTTTGCATCAAATTTACCCAGATCGTCATGGTCATTGGTAGGATAACACAGTGAACCAAAGACATGAAAAGAAATGATAATTTTGTTTCTTTCTTGTTCTTGCATAAAGCTCGTATGGAGTTTTGTATGCATCGGTGGCGTATCAAAGAACGGTTTTGGGTGTAACAAGCTGTATTGATAGCTTAGGCCTAGAGAAATAATGGAGCTCTAGAAAATGTCAGCATAGTTCGAGCAGCTTCTACAAGAGTCCGATTTCGCCTTTCGACAACACCGTTCTGCTAGATGCGAGCTAACGAAGTTTGATTCTGATGCCAACTTTTCATGACCATTCACGAAGTGTTTTGATTGACAAATTTGG
The DNA here is from genome assembly GCA_026074375.1 of Tanacetum coccineum. NCBI lineage: Eukaryota > Viridiplantae > Streptophyta > Magnoliopsida > Asterales > Asteraceae > Tanacetum > Tanacetum coccineum. The sequence continues at coordinate 18,074 of BQNB010023897.1, read as the reverse complement.
TTCCATTATCTGTTCGAACATTTTGGACAATGGCTTTCAAACGAACTTGTATGTTTTTAATACATTTAATGATGGCTGCAGGTGCTTCATCTTTTGTCTTTAAAAATTTAACCCAGTTAAATCTTGAGTAATCGTCGACTATCACTAAGATATACTTTTTCTCGTTAATACTAGCCACACGCATCGGACCACACAAATCCATATGTCAAAAGAAAAATAGTTTTTTTCTTGTTAGTGGTCCCCTTCCAGCTTTGGTTTGATGAGAAGGATTCTTGCTTTTTCTAATGCACATGCTGAACATAAATGAATCTTTCTGAAATATAAGTCTAGGAATTCCTAATCAAGACCTTCTTTAGCTAGCGTTGTTTAAAAAGTAACTCAGAGAAGTTGAGAAGAGTGATAATCGACGGTGCCATAAACCAAGCTCTTAGACTTTGACGCTTTAGATATAAGACAATCTAAGGATGATCGAGAGAGCATTCATCAAGAGAAATTGTGTACAAATTCTTGTGTCCACGGACCCCGAAAGTAGATGCACACCTCTAAAGTTGAGAATGAGAGCAAGTGTTTTCGAATGCAACTTCTAGATCCGCATCACAAAATTGGCCAATAGAAAACAAGTTATGTCCAAACCCCGTAGTATACCCTTGAGATAACAACATTTCCCAGCTGATAGTCACCATACCCTATAATCCTTGCAATCTGGGTCGTGTTCGCTAACTAACAGATACCCCCCAAGAAAATTTACTGACAAAGTTCATGGAGCTTGAAGCGATTCTCTGTCATGTGTTTCGAAACATCCCCAGAGTCCAGATACCAGAGTATAATCTGGACAACCTGTCATGACAAGAGAAGAAACGAAGACATATCTATTGCATTGGAATCCCAAGTTTGATCTGTATAAACACCCTCGTAACTGAGGTCATAATACGGACATTATGTAAAAGCACAATTTATTTTTAGGGTTTTACGCGATTACTCTAAAACCGAAAACTTTAAGTTTAAATCGCGTAAACTGAAAAATGAATCATTACAATTAAACGGGCATTAAACGATTAAAATGTTTATCATCAATGGCACGTGTTAATGATTAATATGTGGAGGATAATAACTAACATTGTTCATCTTATTTCTTGGCTACTAAAATGCTACGTTTCATAATAAAATTACGTTTACATATCCAATGTCCTAAAAACCTAAACTACTTCCTAAACGAATAACTACCCACGATTATACACAAATACCCAAAATAATTAAAAAAACATCACATATACACTTCATATTGCCGAAATTCTAAGGAATTGGACAAGAGACATCACTTAGCAATAATACCTATAAATTCATAAAGCAACTCTTACACCTTTATCAAACTTGTCAAGTCATAACTTAACTAGGGTTAGAAAGTAACTAGGGTTTGGTTAAGTAGATATTTATGCTATAAATAGCCATGCATGCATGAGTAATCTCTACCTTAAATCTTTACATACAAAATTCATAATATTCCTCCCTTTTACACCCTCAAAACCCACGGCAACTTTTGGCCACCAAACAAAATTTACACTTTGATTTTCTAAGTATATACAACCCTATACACAACATACTTAAGGTTAAACTCAAAAGGTGTTGGGGAAGCATGGTCATCATTTTCAAGAAAGAAGAAAAAAGAGGAAAGATTAGGGTTTTGAAACTTAATCTTGGGTTAAAGCTTGAAAGCTTGATTTTGAATCTTAACACGCGGTTTTAGAACTTATTTCATCATCTCTTACATCATCACTAAGGGTTTTCTTAAAACCTCATACTTTTATTTTCTTATAATTTTATGTGTTACATGTTTAATTATAGCCATAATCACCACTAATACTTTCTATATGTCAAATGAGTTATTATTAGTTTATGATTTTATACACTATTCTATGTCATATTGGTCCTCATACATCGAGGAAAAGTAAAAATAAAAGTATGTTAACATATTGATTAAGTATAAACATGTTTAGGTTAAATTAGGGTTTTATAATGTTTCTTAAACTTCACATGTGAAAATAATGAAAGTAAAAGGGTTAAACTTGTTACAATGAAATTATAAGGACTAGGGATGATATAAGATCTTATTATAAGTACCACATATGTAAAATATGTTTTTAAGAGATTTTATAGTAAACTACTAAGTTAATAATACATAAAAACAAGGTTTTATAAAGAAACAAATATTAAATACTTAGGGGCTGTCCAAATACGAATTTTGGACAGTAAGTTATGATATTTTATAAAAAAATAATACGCCTCGTGACGATTCCATAATGATAAGAAACTTGAAAAACCGATCTATAACGAAAAAGGATACTTAAAAACAGTTACGAACTATAAATAACTTTTAAAAAAAACTATTTTTATAGAAAGTTACAATTCCATACAGCAACTTTTTATTATAAAACATCTAAAATATGATATAAATTTTGATTAAGAGATCTTACACGCAAGAATCGTTAAAAACGGAACTATAACGAATAAACTACGACGTTTTATTAAAATTAAAGTTTAATAAAAGTAATTTTATAAACTATGAACAGTAAAAATCACTATTCATCAGTGGATAAATTTGTGAGATATTATAAATCTTTTAATAACGAGAACGTACTCGAAGGAATCACTAAAATCGGAATAAAAACGAATAAGTTATCGCGATTACGAGTTTACGCTAATTAAGACGTAAAAACGGGTATATAGCTGTCATGAACAGTAATTTTACTATTCATCACAAAATTTTAAAAAACTTTAAAAATGTAAATTTTGATCGCTTCGCCTTACTTACGAAGACGAGACGTAAGTACGCTAGCAACTTAAAACGACCAAGTTAGGTCATTTTTACGAAAAGTATATTTATAAACGTTTTCACTTTATAAATACTATTTTACTAAAATGATTAGTCGGTGATTATGCTATATAGAATATTGAGTGGTTATCAAAGTGCTATATTACTAGGGAGTTTCATAATGAGGCCTCTTCGGATGGCGTATCGATGAGTTGTTGGATTTACGATTTAAAGTGTCCTAAACTCCTCGTACGTCATGTCATGACCTCTTTATTTATGATAGCCCGAACGATAGTACGATGTAACAACTATAAGATTATATTCAGTGTTGTTAATTAAAAGTACTCAGTACTTATACAGCCTTAATTTAAATAGGTTGCATTTATCGTCTTGTGTGACGTTTTATCTGAGATTAATTGAGCTATCTGTACTCAAGGTGAGTTCATAGCCCCACTTTTTACAGTTTTACTGATTTATTATTATTTGGGGTGAGAACATGCTTTGTTTTATAAATTGGACGCAAGTGTTGAAAGTATATTGATTATGTGTTGCCTAAGTAGCGATAACCCTCCTGAGCCCATTATTCATGAACTGTTAATTGCATAGATGTAGTTGTGAATTACATTATGTGAGCGCGAATGATATAAATAGATCTATTGGGATTAACCTCCCCGTTTGGGTGATTAGCTATCACTAGGAACGAACGTTGACCATGTCGGACTTGGATGTTGCGGGTTACAACATCTGTACGGGCAAATAACTGCTAAAATAGCAAATATAGGTTGAGCTTCGGTGTCATGAGCTTAGTGCAACAATAATCTGGTTTTGTGATTGTTGGCATCTGTTGTAACATCACGGGAAAATCTTGCGGTCCTGCATAATTTAAATACATAAACCTATGAATTCACCAACAATTTTGTTGACGTTTTAAGCAATGTTTTCAGGAGGTCATTAGGCACGAGATGCCAAGGATGCATTGGATTGTACAGTTAAAGACTTATGTGTATCATGTTTTGGGAAATATATGTTGTCTTTTGTAATATGAAACAAAGAACAAGTAAAGCTATAAGCTTTTGTAATATATCTTTTATTTAAATCCAATGTATCAGTTTAAACGACTTTTGTGTCGTTCTTATATATATCTTGTGCTGTTGATCTTGAAGTAACATGCCCCGGATCCTTATTCCGCTGCGACCCATTTTGGGGGTGTTACATAATTTCACCCCGTAGAGTTTGTAAAACAAGTAGATGGAAAAAGGAGCTATGAACTCACCTCAAGTGAATGAATGGATAATGAATATCAAATGAGTAAACACGTCATGTAAACCAAATGCAACCTAATTAAATATAGGTCGAATGAGTCTAATGTACTTAATGTAAATACCACATCACAAGTTATAATGTTACACCACCAACTTAATACTTTTTGTTTAATTTAAAAGTAAAACAATATTTGAATCGCATTTGCTAAATAATATCTATGTATTTGTACTCGCAAATAAAAATAGTATACTTGTCCAATAATTTATATATTTGTATATAAAAAAAACACTCCATTTAACGTTTCTATTATTCGTACAATGTTATCGCATAAGTAGTTTAATCGTCCTGTAAAATAATATTTATAAAGTTAAAACTCGTATAAATATTATATAAATGATTCTAAAATGTTTCGCAAATTTTTTATTAAAAACGAACCAACACTATTCATGTCAGGAAAAATGTTTAGTTTACAAACTATACATCCGAAAATTATGAAAATCGGCAGGTTTATGTAAAATGTCGTTACGAGCAACTTTGTAGTTTTATATTTTGGCCGAATCGGGCTCGAAAGCCCTCAAAGTCACGTTTTAAAGTCTGACCTGCTCGTGTTTAATTACGGTAATAAATCTTTGCAGCATATTTTGCTCCTCAAACAAATTAACCAACATATCTCTTTATGAATCTTCTACTATTACTGCAGGTGCCCCAAATCTGATACTAGACACACCACCCGAGCAACACCAATGCCAAGTGAAATCAATCTCCAAACAACGGAAAATAACAGAACGAGTACAAAAATCAACAGGTAACATATAAACTATCACATTCCGGTTCGGAAAAAAAAATGAAACAGATACAACATCCTACATGCTTATCCAATCATCAACCTGTATAAAATTGAAAAAACAAATCAATTTTGTTCAAAACAGGGAAAGGTGAGTCGCCAAAGATGCTTAAAATATCAACGACTCCAACAGAACCATCGTCAGCTGAGACATCTCCTCAACTACCAGGTAACTAGCAAAGGATTCATGTCCACTTCAATTTGATCATATCAGAACTCTTATATACTTACTACCCACAACACGCAGCTTCGCCGAACGCAGTTCTACCACAACCATTATCACCAGAATCCACAAAAAAGCACGAGCCAAAGACAGCATGAACACCGAGTGAAACAACCAAAAAGTCGTTGAAAAGGACACTATTCCCAAACACACCAACAGATCCAAAGAAGAAGAAAAAAGACTGATGCAATAACCGTAAATTGCACCGTCAACAACTTAACTAAATATAAGTTGAACTAGGCAGTCTAGGAGAGATGGGTGACACCTACTAAGCTATTTCTTTTGTAACTACCCAAAGAACAAAGGTTGTAATTTTGAAGCCCGCTACTACTAAGCAATGTATGGCCTAGATAACGACTATGCAATAGCAGCAGGAATATGTATGAAATACAGAACATCCATTTTGTATAATCTGTTGTTTCAAATATTCATGTATCTCCCAAATATATTTACTATTGTCTACTACATTATGTGTTAAACATAGCATGTATTGCAAAATTTTGTTTGATACAAATTTCTTATGCCTTTCTGTGGATAATTTCCAAAGTGTTTTACTAGGATATCTACAACTGTATTCAGCAAATCAAACATATGTCATAAAGGTTATATGTTATACTCTACACAATATTTGTAGATATCACACGTATAATTTGATTTCCATATTCAGATGTCATTTATTCACTGTTATTCAACATTAGTAAAACCACCAAATGCTAGAAATAAGGACTAATACGTATGTAATTTTCCATCATATAAAATTACAGTGAATTCTCTGCAAACCAACACAAGTGAAAACCAAATGGGTTTAAAACAAAGAAAATATGTTTTATGGACTATCATTGTAAGCCCAAAAACAAAAATAAAGAAAATATGTTTCATGGACTATCATTATAAGCCCAAAATAAAAAAAGCAAACTTTTTTACAAAAACTTACAATAAAATATATAAGGTAAAAAAATTACAAAAAATCCCGCAGCGAAGTGATAGTTTTAATTACTTGTTCCATAAATAAATTGAAAAAAGTTCTCGTTAATTATGTTGAATGAATACATTCCTTCAATATGAATATAAATATTCAATACGGTCATAATATTTTTCTTACTTTCCTTTCTTATCAATTATCAATGTAATAATATTCATTACAGCCATAATACTTTCCTTACTTGTCTCACTTATCAATGTGTATTGCCGAGTATATTGTAAAGAGATGATGATGCTGTTTGTGAGATATTTGTTTGCAGGTGAAATTCAAATTTGTCAAAAATTTCAAAATTTAAAAGTTACATGACATAATTGATAACAAAATTTGCAACATAAACTTTATAACAAATTTACACTACAAACATTGTAACAAATTTATACAATAGTCATTATAACAAATTTCTGGCAAAAAACGCGACGGCGACGGAAGCTTCATTTTCCAGCGAGAAAGCGGTGAAGGTGGTTGTAACAAAAAAATTTACATAAATTATATCACATTTTTTTACATAAAAAATACATAAAAACAACTTTTATATCTAAAAGAAATACATACGAAATTCCAAATATTTTGAAAATTTTATCATAGCTTTATATAATATTGGAGAGTTACCAAAAAATAAAAAAATATATTTTTGACGAATTTTGTTATTTTTTATAAAATAAAACGAAACATGAATAAATACTTGAAATAAATATAGATCTAACCAAAACCGGCAAGTAAAGTAAGGGCAACATATTTTCCGACGAGTCCACCGGCGGCAGTAATTATTCCGGCGAGTCCTTAAAAACAAATCAAAACAATATTACAATTTCACAAATAAACTTATAAAAGAATTTACACACCAAAATGCAAAAGTAAATTAACATAAATAAATACACAAACTTTTCCGGCGAGTCCTGCAGAATAAAACCAACATATTCCGGCGAGATTTGCAACACCTACAAAACCTATAGATCTATAAAAGAATTTACACACCAAAATACAAAAGCAAATTAACATAAATAAATACACAAACTTTTCCGGCGAGTCCTGCAGAATAAAACCAACATATTCCGACGAGATTTGCAACACCTACAAAACCTATAGATCTATAAAAAAATATTGAAAACATAAATCTTCGAAACATATAACAAAAAACCCTCAAACCTTGCCAAATCATATAGATCTATTATAATATAAACAATACCTCAAAAAATTTTAGCTACGGTGGGCGGGCGGCGGTAGCCGGCGGTGGTTAGAGAGAAACTGATTTTTGGTTTAGAGAGAGAGAGAGAGGAGTGTAGTGTTGTGTGTAGGGGTGTTATCGGGTCGGGTTATCGAGTCATATCGGGTCGGGTCATGTCGGGTCATGTCGGGTTTCGATTTTTAAAAGCTCACCCGAAACCCGACCCGATAAGTAATCGGGTTATCGGGTTCGGGTCTTATCGGGTCGGGTGCTTCGGGTTATCGGGTTGACCCGACAACATTTTTTTTTTCAAATAATAAAAGACATGTTAAAAAAAATATAATAAAAGATAAAGACTTGGGAAACAACTAAACATTGATAGCATGAGGTTCAAAACGAATTTTTAAATTTTTAAGTATAACTTTTATTATATTAATGCTTAATCTCAAACTTTAGATAATAGTAATGTCATGACACTCAAACTTTAAATATAATTGATACTCGAAAGTCACTATGCTTACATCATGTAAATATAAGCTTAGCTAGAAATTGTACATGAATTAGCATTTCGAACACACAGATAACAAACATTGGGCTAGGAGAGTTGGGATAAAAAAAAAAAAAAAAATCGGGTCTTATCGGGTTGACCCGATAACCCGATAGCATTTTTTAGTTAACCCGAACCCGACCCGATAACACTATCGGGTTATCGGGTTCGGGTCAAAATAACCCGACAAGAAAATTTGACCCGATTAGACCCGACCCGATAAGCCTTATCGGGTTCGGGTTCGGGTTCGGGTCGGGTCAACCCGATCCGATTGACACCCCTAGTTGTGTGTGTTTTTAGAGTAAAGTGAATTGTGTGAATGAGATATGTGTGTCTTTTGTGTTTTTATAGATATTTTGTGTCAATCAATTAGTGTACATTCTCTTTTTGGGTATGTTTGGCAAAAATAGATGTAAGCTGTATGTTGTAAGCTGTAAGCTGTAAACTGTAAGCTGTAAGCTGTAAACTGCAAAGCTATTAACATGAGCTACAAGTTGTATCTTTTCTTTAATAAAAGTGTTTGGTAAATTAGTTGTTGACTGTAATTATAAGATGTAAAATGACTTAAAAAGACATATTTAAATAGATTATAATGTGGTTGGAGGATATATCAGTAATTTACAGTTTAACGGCTCCTAACAATTCTAAAAGCTTCATGAATTAGCTTTTCATTTAGGAGCTACTTGTTTAAAATAAAAGCTTGAAGTTGATGCATCCAAACAGAGCTTGTTCTGAAAGAGATTATTTTTATAACAAAAAGCTTACAGCTCTATAAAAAGCTTTAAAAAAGCTCCTGCCAAACAGGCCCTTTAAGTTTTGACTGCTATTAAGTTTTCATAAAATAGATTAAGTTTCAACTTTCGGTAATTAATATGATACATTATTTCTGAAAATAAAATAGATTAAGGCTTGTACATTTCGTTTTCAAGTCTTGTACATTTTTAAGTTTTTCATCGCACATTTAATGTCAAGATTCTTAGTTTTCAAGACTTGTACATTTAGTTTTTAAGGCTTGTACATTTTTAAGTTTTTCACTTTCAAGATTATACAATTTTTATATAGGGTGTGTTTGGATAAGGGCTTGTAGGGGCTTATTGGGGCTTGGGCTTTTAAAATAAGCCGGCTTATAAAATAAGCCCCGTTTGTCACGCGGGCTTATGAAGTCATAAGCCTTTATAAGCCCCAGCCTCATAAAAGAGGCTAAAAACTTTAGCCCGGGGCTTATGAACCAATAATTACTTATATACCCCTAAAAATATCTAACATACATTAAAAATTTATTTAATTATGTCATTTTTAGTAATTTTACAATAATAAGCCCCAGCCCCAGCCCATTTGCCAAACAAGTTTAAAAAAATACAAATTTTAATTTCGGCTTATAATAAAAGCCTCAGCCTCAGCCCCAGCCCCAACACAAGCCCCAGCCCCAGCTCCAGCCCATTATGCCAAACATACCTTCGTAACTCGTATAAGCCTTGGCCAAATTCAGAAATAGCTAATAAGCTCATAATAAGAAACACAAGTGACATAATAAAAGTGTGTGATACAGTAGTATTTAATTAGGGTTCTTCATCCAATCAATCAATCAATCGAAAATTTGAATTGAATGGCGTTCGAGAGTAACAAGAAACTCATTAACAATCCAAACGGTCTCTTCTTCTTATTCTCCTTCTCATTTATTTATTTTTTATTAAAAAAATAAAAAAATAATAAAAAAAGTGAAATGTTATTGCAGATGTTGTGACTGAGTTCATTGAGGGGCTTGTAGAAACTTATCCTGTCTTACAGTATTTGGATGGCTTCCCTCAGGTTGCTTTTATTAATTTATTTTACTTTCTTCTTCAAATGTATATGTTAATTAAATTTAATTAAATTAAATCATCCTATCTATGCATATGAATATAGGTAAAAGTCGTCTTACGCGCTGATGTTTCTGCTTCAACCTACAACAAAGTTGCCGTTATTTCAGGTGCCCAACCCAACCCAACCCAACCCAACATTCTGTTTATTTACATTGTCTCAATTATCATTTATGTTAAATAGACTTGTATTTGTTCATGACAACTTGATTATGTTTAGTCAATGGTAAAAAGATGTGGCAGCGTTACACTTGCTAGTAAGTTTAGACGACAAGTCTAAATCAATTATGTCGTCAAACTCATATTTCCAGCTTTGCGTGATAATCCATTATATTTTGAAGTGTATTTAAGTAATTTGACTAGCTATGTACCCTCATAAGCCCTTTTCTATGGGCTTGGGCTTATGGAGGCTTATGGCTTATAAAAGCTTCCATAACCCCGTGTGACAAACAAAGCTTATTTTATAAGCTAGCTTGTTTTATAAGCCCGGTGCCAAACATAGTCTATATTGTCCTTATCTGAAAGGAAGCAAAATGGATATTATATTTCGTCATTACAATATCAACAATTTTAGAAATTATGTCAGAAAATCTTATGACATTGTATGTTTTATAGTCCCTGTTCAAATGCTTTGTTCTATATGTGTGATGTGATAACGTGTATTTAGGGCTGAGAGTTCCCCCTCATTCATTTATCCTTAAGAAATGTGCTAGGCCCTTGACGAGATCTCTTCTAACTATATGCCTCAATGAGTTTTCCAAAACTCATTCAGGGCTGATAACTAGTCGAGTGTTTTACCGAGCTCGAGATTTTGAAATTTTATAGGCGGATATATTTAGTAATCTAAGCATGGTTGGTTTTAATAACATGGCTCCAAAAGGGGTTATAAGTTTCACTAGCAGCAGAGAAACACTTCAAAAAGTCTAGTCGACAAGTCTCGTTAGGAGTCCATTGTCTGCTTATTGTGTCAAGTTGAAGCCAAGGCACGCTGTGTTGCTAATATAGGACTATAGTTAAAAAGTTAACTCACGGATTGCTGCTGCTGCCACCTAGTGAACCCATCTACAGGAGTTGGTGCGTAAGTCTTTATTACCACCAAAAGTAAAATTTAATTATATTTAGCTACTGATTACAAACTTAAGTCAAATAATGACAAAATTGAGCTCTTTTTGTTGACCAGAACCCTGCGCAAAAGTTTTCCTAGTGATTGAACTGATTCTCTGGCTACAAGTTTTGCCAGGCGCTTGAAATTATTAATCTGATGGCAGGAAAGCAATTTGTATTATGTTAGTAATATGAATAAGCCAAGGGCTGAGCAAAATGGAACTAGGCTCTCTGGAGCCTTTCTTTTTACCTGTAGGCATTTCTTGTTACTCTGGCTACGTAGATCAATCATACACTTTTACGTTATAATTCCTCACAACTTCTTTGACGATACTGATGTGCATTGTAATTTTGCCTTGTTTCAACTGTTAAGTATAGGAGTCTTCATTGTAACTAATATGTTCCAACATTTATTTGCATGCATAGGAGGGGGCAGTGGGCATGAGCCTGCTCATGCTGGATTTGTAGGTGATGGAATGCTGACAGCAGCTATCTGTGGGGATGTTTTTGCCTCGCCACCTGTTGCTTCAATTCTTGCTGTATGTACCGCCATATGAACTAGAGTTCTATTCAAGTGGTTTTTCTCTCTTCTTTCATTTATACTGCAACTAATATTATTTATCTTTAGGGCATACGAGCTGTGACCGGGCCTATGGGATGCCTCCTAATTGTTAAGGTGATGTAACTTTCAGATATTTAATTAAGGGCTTCACACAAATGCTTCAATTCCTGTTCTCTAGTTATTGCACTGTGTTTAGGAGTGATGGTAAAAGTTATTGGTGAGAATTTGACCCATTACAGCATCTTCAACAGTAGCTTGATGAACGACTTTTTAGAACAAAATAAATACCTATGGAGTACATGACTCTTCTTAAGTGAATGACTTGAGGAATATCTCGCTCATAACATTTCTTATTTTATAATTAAAAGGTACAAAAAAAACTTATAAAATGACTTTTTTGCATTGAAGGTGTTTTCCGATCAATAGCTTTTGTTTTGTTTTTTTACCTTTTTTATGTCAAAAGCTTTTGGTAAGACCGTAAGACTATACCATTGGAGATGCTCTTATGAATGTATAATTTTGATTATGCTTTATCCTCAACGAATGAATCAGGTAACTAAGAAGGAAACAAGTCATATGGGTCGAATAGTTCAAAGTCACCCAAAGTGCGGTTTTTACTGCAAAAAACTTATAAATCTCTTTATACAAAAAATTACGTTGTTTTGAAGTTATAACTTTCGGTTTCATATTGACACAATAATTATGCACAGAATTTGTAACAGTTTTGAACAAAAATTGTTTGGCCAGGTTGTCAGCTAAGCTTTAAAATGTATTGGAGTTTCTGTTTTTCTGTTTAAGGTTTTCTAGAAAAAAAAAAAAAACAATTAGTGATTTCTTGAGGTTTAGTTGTTTTAGTTAACTGCAAACTGTTTACTCATGGAGATTATAAAATAACAAGTGCTAGGAGACTTGGTGTGTGTAAGGATGCACTTTTAGTACAATGACACTGATTTCAGATCCACAGAACTACACAGGTGACCGATTAAATTTTGGATTGGCTGCCGAGGAAGCCAAATCTGAAGGTTATAAAGTCGAGGTCAGTGCACATCATTGGCATGTATCCTAATTGTGCCCCCACCCTTAAACAGGAGAATTTTAGCACTCAGATATATTGTCTTGCGATATATGTGCTGTAGATGGTAATTGTTGGAGATGATTGCGCTTTGCCACCCCCACGAGGCATAGCTGGGAGAAGAGGTTTGGCTGGAACCATTCTCGTTCATAAGGTTTATCCTCATCCATCCATCCTATTTATAAAAATATTCTAGAGTAAATGAAGAGTAAGAAGCATGCATGTGGTGCACAGTACGTTAAATTATTGTGCTCAATTATTTAAGTTTGTTCTTATCATTTGTGGGCCCTTCAGTAACCTTCCACAACTCTGGATTTGCGATGTTATATACATATGTATATACATGTATGTGTGTGTGTGTAAAAGCTGTTCATCTGGGGAATGACGATATCACTCGTCCTTTTTGTGGCACTTTTTGAGTCACAGTAAATGCGGACTTTGTCAAACCAGAAACCATAATCAGTGAGCTGGGTAATTAATTAGGTAAAGGAACGTTAATAATTAGTAAAGTCTAGGTAAAGGAACGTTAATAATTAGGTAAAGGAACGTTAATAATTACTAAAGTCTAATGTTTTCAAGTAATTACCCGCCATTCGACCCTTAGTTGAGCCTTGGTCTCTCTAAACTGGTAATTATTAGTGTTAACTAGGCATTCGACTACTAGATAGCCTTGATCTGTCTAGAATAGTTAATACCGAGTCACTGCACACCACATGGCTCATGATATAATCGTACGTGTCAAATTGACCGTTAGGACCCCATGCATAGTGGTGAGTGGACTGGATTCACTCTAGACAAGAATTCCAATAATCGTGACACTATAGGAGTTGGTTATTGCGTAAACTTGCAATCCACATAGTAATTAACTTATTTATATGTTGTCAAGGATGTAATATTCTCATGATTTGTTTTGCATAAATTATTAGGAAAATGATTCTCATGCCTAAAATTTGTGCCTAAATACATGCCTAACAAGAGGATTGAGACATGGGGCAAGATTAAGAGTGGAGATGATGAAAGATGAAATGAGTAAAACACATGTCAAGTAATGAATAGAGTAGTCATGTTTTTAGGCATAAAAATTATAGGCCTCCATGTCACTACTCAAATTTTTATTAAATTTCTTTGAAAATATCAGATTGCAGGAGCAGCAGCTGCTTCTGGTCTTCCCCTTTCTGATGTTGCTGCCGAAGCAAGGCATGCATGCGAAATTGTTGGTACAATGGGCGTTGCGCTTTCCGTTTGCACACTTCCAGGTCAGCCAAAATCAGACCGTTTAGGTCCAGGAAAAATGGAGCTTGGTCTTGGAATTGTAAGTAGGGTTTTCTTTTTACATTGCCAAAGTGTTATTGTACATTTGAGTTTTTGTTTAGTACTCGTATTGTTTTTAAAATTGATTAACTTGTATTGCTTCAGCATGGAGAACCTGGTGCAGTTGTAACAGACATCCAACCTGTGGATTTGGTGGTATCACATGTACTGAAACGGATACTCTCAGAAGTATGTCAAATTCCATGCAAATACAGATTCAATGGTTTTATCTGAGTACACTGTCTTACTTGATTTGTGTTGTTTTCCATCTTTTCCTTGAAGGGTCCTGTAATATGTCATCTTCTGCTTTCTGTTTCGAGTCGAATACATCAATGACATCCACTAATATATTTTCATTACTCTCCTGGTCACTCCTACATTATCAAAATTTTCTCTTCAATGTATGAATCACGACTTTCAACTTAATGGCACCTTTCTTTCTGTTTTTTTTCCTCTTTCAGGAAACCAACTATGTTCCAATCAAACGTGGCAGTCGTGTTGTTCTGATGATTAATGGGTATATATACTCTCTTTTGGTTCTTGTTTATTCATATGTGCTATCTTGCCATGCATTCGCAACATCAACATTTTAGGGGAAGACACGAGTTACATTGTACTCATGATACTTGTTCAGTGCACTTTAATGTGAAGTTTATGTCTAGCTACATGCATAGAGTCTTTATCTTTGTATTCTGTTACGTTATAACTATGAAAATAAGATAAAAGAACATTATTTTGTATAATATGAGTATATATTGGTTTTTGCGTACTACAAAGCTTATGTCTTTGGTTTTTATATGTGCATATCATATTCTTTTGTACAATTCGCAATTAGTGACATTTGCTTAAGGTTTCTTGATTTGATTCATGAATTGAGAACACTCAAACTTCTTAACCGAATTCGCATGAAATAATCCTTGATTAATAGACAGTATTTTTCAGATTAGGGGCAACACCTGTTATGGAATTGATGATTGCTGCTGGAAAGGCTGTACCTATTTTACAGCTAGAACATGGACTAGCCGTCGTAAGAGTATATACAGGGTCATTTATGACTTCTCTTGATATGGCAGGTTTGTTGACTTTCGTTAACTCTTTTCTTATGCAAACGAGTTTCTATAATAACCAACATATATGGTGCAGGGTTTTCAATAACCATAATGAAGGCAGAGCAAACAATATTGCAACGCCTGGATGCTGCAACTAAGGCTCCACATTGGCCTATTGGTGTTGATGGTTGGTAATCCTATCCATATGCATTTTTAGCTTGCTCTTTGTGTAAAGTTGTTAATGGCTTCATAGTGGTTGTTACATCATTTCCTGTGTAATTATAGACTCGAAGGATAATTAAGTATTGGCATAATACCAAGTTTTCTAAACTGGTGGTCACTTGTAGGTGATCGCCCGCCTGCCAAGATTCCTGTTCCAGTTCCACCTTCTCGTGCAACAAAGAGTGATGAGGTTCTTGAGCAGAAATCCCTGTTGTATTTGGTTATGATAAATATTTTTTTCACTTTAACTTATGGGTCAAATTAGGTTATGTTATTTCCAAGGTTGTCAAAAACACTAGGCTGTAGTCGAAGTAAGAAAATGGACATATCTTCACATTTGTATTAGATTGCTGCTCCTGATGTGCTTGAATTGTTGTGTAGGCTGATTTTGTAAAAAAAACTTGGGTTATATTAAAAACAAAGTCCTATTTTTGTTTTTAGGATGAAAAGTTGACCCGCGTTGACCGATTTGGCCGATTAATCGTTATGTTGACGGATCTTTGACCAAACCGATTAATAAGGCCGACTAGGCTAAAATCGAGCGCTTAGGGGCCGACTAGCGCCTAGGCCGATTTTACAATACTGGTTCTTTCTCTAACGGGTCAAACATGTAAGATTAAAAAATCTAGCTCTAAGGAAATGGCAATGCTTTAAATGGGCTTAACAGGTGAAGGTCATCTAAACCTTTGTGACCTATTCGTTTAGAACCGCATATAAGACACCTATTTTGACCCGTTACTGAACCTTCCTGGCCCGGATGGTTCACAGATTCATGTTTACTAAAATTCATTTTAGCCTACAAAAAGGCATGATGTAGTGATTATTGTATTACTTGTTTTGCTAGCAATATTATTTTATATTCCTGTTCAAATGCGCATGTTCCGTTATGTTTTGCAAGGTATTGAGTCGGCCACAGCAGCTAAATCAGCAAGGTCATGCACTGGAAGTAGCTATAGAAGCAGCAACACTCGCAATTATTAATATTAAGGATACTTTAAATGACTGGGACAGCAAAGTAGGTGATGGTGATTGTGGATCAACAGTAAGTCCAATTTCTTTCTGGTTTGTATTGAAAACGCATTCATAACTTACCCTGACTGGATGGCTATTTTACTTTTGACAATACAGATGTCTAGAGGAGCAACAGCTATTCAAGAAGACCTGAAGAAGTAGTATGTTCTCTATTTTACTAAGTAGAGGTGGCAAAACGGGCGGGTTGGGTAGAGTCAAAATGGGTTTGGGTCAAAATAGGTCATCTTCAAGTTCGGGCCAAAACGGGTTGGGTTGGCATTCCAAACCTTCTTTTCTCCATTTTAAACTTTACAGCTAATTAATGTATTTTTCATTTAAGCCAAATTTATGTAAGAATTGAGAGTTAATTATTTGACTGCAGTTTGGACAACTTTTGACTATTTCAATCCATTCGACCCATGTGATCTGCTTCCTTATAAATTGTTTCATTTTACACGTTGTACTGGTTTTTGATGATATACAAACCCTATCTACCCAACAAATACCCATTCTACTTCTTCCACTGCATCTCTTCTTTGATCCCCCCTCGTTTTTTATGTTACTCACATTTTAGCTTAAAATCTGTAAATATTATGGCTTTGTTAGGATTGTCTTATATTGTGTATATCAGCTTACTTTTGACTCTTTGACTTCACGGTTCTGATGCACTGGATTTTTCTATTCTGATGTTCTGTCTTCTAGCTATCCCCTCAACAATGCTGCAGAAACCATAAACGAGATAGGATCATCTATCCGAAGAGTCATGGGAGGAACAAGTGGAATCCTGTAATACACATTCCCTTTCTTATTACTTATGTGACTCGTTTGAACCTTCTTGTTAGGTACTATTTCGCTTATAAAAATTCTTATATTGTTTATTGATGTTTGAAACAGATATGACATATTTTGCAAGGCAGCATATGCACAGTTGAAACTACACAAACAATCCGATATTGCACCATTACAATGTAATTATAGTTCCTGATTTACCTTGGAATTTACTTCCCTTCACAGGATGTTATTTTATTGATATGGTCAAAATTGTTATCCAGGGGCTGATGCATTTGACGGTGCTATCAGTGCAATTATGCTCTATGGTGGTGCTGCTGCAGGTTATCGAACCATGTTGGATGCTCTTATTCCAGCTTCAACAGTTCTCAGAGAGGTACAAAGTGGCAGACTTTTTTATTTGAAGTGGCATAATGAGGGTTGGGTAACAAATTAAGTGAATGGGGTGGGTCGTATCATGACTAATACCATCTTACACGTGTTTATCATAGCAAGGTTGGATCAGGTGGTTATCACCCTTGTCTCTGGAGACAGAGGTCAAGGGTTCGATCCTTACTCCTTGCAAGGCCGGAGGTCCTTTTCTACCTTTGGTAGAACCGGAAGCAGCCTCTCTACCTTAGGTAGGGTTATGGCTGTCTACGTCTCAACCTCCCCATACACCGTGGAAGACGGTATTGGGACCCATAACCCGTGGAAGACGGTATTGGGTGTTACCTTACCTTACCTTACTAAGATTGAAATGTTTAAGAGAAACATTGCTAAGAGTTAGATCTTGAATTTTCTTGAAACGGTTATTACTTCACTTAATGCTGTAAAAAAAAGTTTTTGTAGTAGCCAGATCAGCTTTGTATGCCATCTGAATGGCCAAATCAGCAGTTGTTGTCACGTCATTCACACCTACCAGCTTAAGTGAAAATCACCAAAGCACCCTTCTAAAGGCACAAGTTTGTAGTTTACTGTTTTTCTTTTCATTCTATTTTCCCTTTTTTGATTTAGTAAATAGATTCCAAGACTCAGAGAGAAATAGGAAGGTTAGAAATCTTACCTTTAGGCATTAGGTTCCATGAGCCCGAGACCTAGTCTAAGTAGGTTGAAGGGTTCACGTTTGAGAGGTTTGGTTAGGATATCGGCTATGTTGTCTTCGGAGACCTTTTCAATGGAGACATTTCCCTTTTGGACATTGTTACGAAGGAAATGGTGTCGGATTTCTATATGTTTGGTGCGAGAGTGTAGGACGGGATTTTTACTTAGGTCAATGGCAC
>BQNB010023896.1:0-61300 GCA_026074375.1 Tanacetum coccineum | reverse complement strand
AAAGGATTGATTTGCAGAAGGTGTCAGGTTGCAAGCTCAATTGGTTGCAGAAGTTGCATAACAGATTTATACAGATGAGATGATTGTTAAAAGAATGGAAGAAGAGACAGAAATGACTGACCAACAAAAACAAAGAATGGCTCAAGTTCAATTTGAAGCTCAATACAATACTGAGGAAGATTGGGATGTTATTAGAGCTAAGCTTGAAGCAAATGCAGAGTTGGTCGAGAATATGCAAGGAGAAGGTCTGTCTGAAGAAGATTTTGCAAAAAGAATGGTGGATATGATAAATCAAAGAAAGAAATATTTTGCAAAAGAAAGAGCTAAGGTAAAGAGAAGTAGGCCCATGACTCAGACACAGCTGAGGACTTACATGTCAAATTATTTGAAGAATCAGGGAACATGGAAGCTTTCTCAGTTGAAGAAGTTAACCTTTGAATTAAGGAGAAGTTTGACAAGTTGGTAAATCAGATTGACACATTTGTTCCTATAAGTCTTGAAGCTACAAAGGCAAGAATGAAAAGATATAGTGAAGAGCTTCAGACAGGGACTTCAAAGAAACAAAAAACTGTTGATGATTCTGGATCTACTGAGTTACAAGAAAAGGTTGCAGCTAAAGATGTTCCAGTCACAGAAGAAAAGGTTGGAGAAACAATAGTTCCAAAGGAAGAAGAAGTTGAAAAGTCAACAAAAATCAAAAGTAGAAGGCTGAAGACAAAAGCAAGAAAAGGATTAAATGTTGATAAGGATGCACAGGAGGATTCAGAGACTGATAAAGAAGAAGACATGGAAGCAATTGGTGCTATCCCTGTGGCTACTAAATCTTCGAGTGTGGTTAATTGGAAGATATTTCAGCAAGGTCAAAGAAGTATATATCAGATAATAAGAGCAAATGGAGCTGATACAATTTACATGAGTTTTGGAGCTATGCTTAAAGATAACACAAGAGATGATCTTACAGAGTTGTACAGGTTGGTAATGCATAAGTATGGAGCAAATAGACCTGAGGATGTTTATGACAAAGTACTTTGGAGTGATCTCAGAACTATGTTTGAATCACCTCTTAGTGAAGATGCTATCTGGAGTTTACCACTTCAGCAAAAGATGTTGAATTGGATGTATTATGATTCTTGTGGAGTGCATTATTTGACATTAGAAGCAGCTGTTATTTATATGTTGACAGAAAGGAAGTATACTTTATCATCTGATGCTTGTCAAGCTATGCTGGATATGAAGCTTCAAGGAGGGAAACATAATGAAGAATGCTATCAGTTATTGAAGTTGATAGAAAAGCAGAGTAAGAAGACACTACCTTGAAGATGATGGTGTTTGAAAGAATTCTCAGTAGCAGTGAAGACCAATCCAAGAAACTTGATGATTAACAGAGATAAATATCAAGTTAGGGGAGGATTGTTGGGATATATTATGATTATGAAGTTAATGCTGCTGATATTAGTTAGTTCTGGTAGTGTGTATGTTAGTTCTGATAGTATGTAGTTAAGTCTGCCAGTATAAAGATGTTAATACTGGTAGTATAGTTAATACTGTTTATGATTAGTTAAGTCTTCTTATCAAGAATGTTAGTTAGAGTTAGAGATATGCATGAGAAATGTTAGGAATAGATATGCATGATCTCTAGACGCGTTTTGAAAAGCTCATTAGGGTTTCCTTGGTGTATAAAAGGAACCTTATGCGGCATAGTTATTAGTGATCCAATAGTTAGAAAATCTGTAACCTTTGGCAGATTATATCAATATACGTAGTTAGTTAATTGTGTTCTTCTTAGCAGTATAAGTTAGATTCCGCATAACTTATATTGTTCTTAGTCATTGTTTCTCTTATAGTTAATCTGTGTTTACACAAGTTAGCTATCACCCTTAACAGGCCAGAAAGATCTATTCATTGGGATCAACACATAGTACATCTTATCCGCCCCCAGATGTACTGAATACCTAGAAGTGTGGGCTTCATCCATGATTAATTTTCTTACACCACCAACTAATGGAATCCTAATGCGATCGAAGAAGTAAATTCCACCATCATCTCGTCATTCAAAGTGTGTTTTTAATCCTCTTAGCCATTCAGCTGGGGCCTTAAGATCCTTGGAAGCTTCTCTTTGTGCTTCCAAAATTTTTGTCTTGAGGCCGGAATATATAGTCATGCTCATAGCACGCACTCGCCTCGGCTTAAGTCTTTATTTCCTACTCAAGGCATCCGCCACTACATTTGCCTTGCTTGGATGGTATTTGATTTTACATTCGTAGTCATTGAGTAGTTCAATCCACCGCCTTTGACGCATATTAAACTCCTTTTGATCAAATATGTACTGGAGACTCTCGTGGTCAGTGTAGATAATACTTTTCGTCCCATAAAGATAATGTCTCCAGATTTTAAGTACAAACACGACCGCTCCCAACTCCAAGTCGTGGGTAGTATAGTTCTTCTCATGTATCTTTAACTGCCTTGACGCATATGCAATCACCTTACCTCGCTGCATCAGGACGCACCCAAACCCTTGGTTCGACGCGTCACAATAGACCACAAAGTCATTTGGTCCATCGGGAAGTGCTAACACAGGAGCATTGCACAACTTCTCCTTCAGAATACAGAAGGCTTCTTCTTGCTTATCGCCCCACACATATGTCTTATTCTTCTGAGTCAACAGGGTGAGAGGCTTTGCGATCTTGGAGAAATTTTCAATAAACCTTCGGTAATAACATGTCAGTCCTAGAAATGAATGGATTTCCATGGGCGACTCAGGGGTCTTCCAGTTATTAACCGACTCAACTTTGCTAGGGTCCACATGGATACAATCTAGGTTGACTATGTGTCCTAGGAACTGGACTTCTTGTAAGCAAAAATTACACTTAGAGAATTTGGCGTACAACTTATCTTTCTTGAGTAGTTCTAGGATCGTCTGCAGGTGAACTTCATGCTCTTCTTCTGACTTTGAGTAGATAAGGATGTCGTCGATGAACACAATTACAAATTTGTCTAAATATGGTATTCCCATATCGGGTTCTAAACTCGGTTTTCAGTATGTCTTCTTCCCGAACCCTCAACTGATGATATCCCAAACGAAGATCTATCTTAGAGAAACAACACGCACCCTGTAACTAGTCAAACAGGTCATCAATTCCGGGGAGTGGGTAACGGTTCTTTATAGTCAGCTTATTCAGTTCTATGTAGTCAATACACATTATTAAAGCACCGTCTTTCTTCTTAACAAATAACACAGGTGCTCCCCATGGTGAATGACTTGGCCGAATAAAGCCTTTATCTTGAAGCTCTTTAAGCTGATTTGAGAATTCTAACATTTCTAAAGGTGCTAATCGGTATGGTGACTTTACCACTGGCAACGCGCCTAGAATTATGCCAATGCAGAATTCTGTCTCACGTACAGGAGGTAAACCTAACAAGTTATATGGGAATACTTCAGGGAAGTCACGGATAATACTAATGTCTTTAGGCTTCTTCTCATCAGCCTTAATACATGAAAGGAGTTTCGGATCTTTTCCCGGTTTTTCACCTTGAATTTTTAATATTTCCCCATTCGGTAGCGGAATACGAACTATCTTCTCGTAGCAAACTATGAAACCATGGTGGTATGACGACCAATCCATTCTAACAATGACATCGAAACTTCCTAATCGAATCGGGAGTAGATCAATCTTGAAACAATGGTTATACAAGGCTACGGTATAACCACGTAAAACTGTATTGGTACTAACAACCTTCCCATTAGCTAAATCTACTTCGTAACTATTGTCTAGAGTGGCAGGGGCAATATTAATAAAAGGAGTGAACTTAGTAGACACAAAACTCTTCTCAGCACCCGATTCAAATAAATACTTGCATAATGATCATTAACTAAGAACGTACACGTGACCACATTTGGATTCTGATATGGGTTCTCAGTCCCCATCACATATGCTCTTGCACGAGCTCTTTCGTCCTACCGATTCCTTCCTTTTGGACACTGTCCTTGTAATGTCCTTTTTCACCGCATCCATAACAAGTCACATCCCGTAGGGGGTAACACCTGAACCTAGAACCCTAGCTTTGCAGTCTTTCTCCTGATGACCAGTTCTTTGGCACCTCCAACACTTTGGAGGGCATTGTCTATTATGGTAAGAGTTGCAACGATTGCACTTTGGTAGATTCCCAGCATAACCCCTATTCTTAGCTGGGGCTGCCACATAGGCCCTAGCAGTCTCTTGTCTCCTGTTCTGTTGCTGGTGCGGATTGTTGTTGTTGCGATTGCGGTTGTTGGGGTTATTGTTGTTAGTGTTTCTTTGATGGTCTTCCCACTTCCTTTTATTGCTTTTACTAATTATTGTAGCTCTACCCTGAACTGATTGCTCGACCAGTTCACGGGTCATGTTGATTGCATCATGAAGAGTTGTGGGCCTTGAAGAAGTGATGTTTCCCATGATTCTTTCAGGAAACCCTCGAATATACCTCTCAATCTTTTTCTTTTCATTTGACACCAATTCGGGACACATCAAAGCCAGTTCATGGAAACGATTGTTGAAAGCCTCTATATCATCTCCCTTCAAAGTCAAAGTCCAAAGTTCTTCCTCCATCCATTGGATTTTAGTCGCTGGGCAGTACTCATTAGTCATCATCGACTTGAATTTAGCCCAGGGAATACGGTTAGCATTGAAGAGCCCTAGGGTGTGCACATTTCCGTTCCACCATGTTAAAGCACAACCCTCGAAAGTACTAGCAGCAAACATAACTTTATCTTCTTCGACACACTTGCAAATTTCAAACACTTGCTCTACCTTCTCTATCCAACGCCTTAATGGACGTCTTATGTGAACAACCTTGCACACTCCCAGTTCCTCCAACATTCTCGGTATTTCCTCCTGAACTTTCGGCCTTATGTGAACTGGCCCTAGTCTTCTCATATTTCTCAATAGCTTTAGCCACACGTTTTTCCACCAACCTTTTAACAGATTTCTTCTTCAGTCTTTATGGCGGCATTATTCTGTCAATAATACAAATACACAATTCAGTAAGAATCTGTAAGAGTATGTTAAGTCGTGGTACATGATAATCATGGAGAGAAATGAGATAGAAGAATGGTATACATAATCATGAATTAATCATCAACACAATATGCAATTCTATTTTGAATTTACATAGTCACAAGGTTAAATTTCACAATGATAATAATCAAAAATGAAATAAGAGAATGATGTAACAACAATAGAGAAAATATGCATTGATAATAAGCACATTTTATTTAAATCATTTATAAAATTAAAATTTTATAAATTAAACGGTGATGCTTTTATAAATAAACATCATTAATCAGAATGGTCAATATTTATATAATTGACCGATACGAATAATTGGCATTACACCAAAAGATAGACATAAGGGATCAAAATTAAGCCAAGTATTATATATAATCATATAATACAATAATATTAATCGGAAAAGTAAATAAGGATTCAAGGAATTGCGCGCGCGCATATCAGATAGCGATGAAAGAAAAGAAAATTTTAAAATTTTTGGTTATAGACTAGGTTTTGAAAAATGACCCAGTTCCCTATAACCTTGGCTCTTGATACCAATCTGTCACACCCCCAAAATCTGGCTGCAGCGGAACGGTAACAATTGGGGTGCGACGTCATGTTACAAAATACAAGTAATAGGAAACGACCTCAAAAAGAGACGTTTAAGACAAAGTTTCATTTGATGCCTTGCAAAATATCAGAGTTTCCACATTTGGTCCCACAGTTTTAAAAATGTCATAAGCCTTCAACATACATTTATTCAAACAAAAGCTTCACAATTCCAAAAGATGACATATGTTTTTAAAAGTTAAAGGGTGCATCGAATATGAAATAATCAGAATCCCGGCGGCTTGATATCCAACGCAGCTCCCATCCAAACTTCATACCTTAGGTCCTAAAATTAAAACATGCTAAAAGTCAACACAATGTTTGAGTGAATTCATAGGGTTATCAATAAATGAGTGGACCACAAGATTTAGGTAATAGGAGACTACGAAACAAATTCAGTAGTCCAAAACATGTATTGTTGCACTAAGCTAATGACCTCGAAACCTTAATTGTTAGTGCCGCAAATAAATATAAGACGTCTGCCAAAACAGCCTACAAGTTCCTGAAAATGTTAAATGCACCATGGCCAACTTGTGACCAGAAATTCCAGGTGGGGATTGTCAGTCCCGATAGATCTATCCATAACACTCACTCTTACTACATTAGCATTTAGCGGTTCATGATTGGTAGGGACTTAAATGGCAATGCGGTAACTTAGGCAATAATCTGGATAGCATACAATTTAAAACACTTGTGTCCGAAAGTAAAGCAAGCATGTAATTTCACCTCGTAGAGTTTGCTAACAATTTGATAGTAAAAAGGGGGCTATGAACTCACTGAATGCAAAAGTACAAGATAAGGGAATCAACACAAGCAATGACGACGCCGATGTCTCAACCACGACCTATATTAGTGGTCCGCGTATTAGAAAGGTCTAATAATTATAAGGAATATGCATAATTTGCATTAAGTATATAAATATATATACGTCGGCATGTATGTAATCTTATACCGTAGAATCCATGTGCATGTCTCGAATCACTTATCACTACATCTTAAGTGTTGTTCCTTAACCCATATTCATATCCCGCCATTTATCCGAAAGGTTTCCATATGACTTATTAGTTACAAGTTTGCCATCGCTACAATTTTACAAGTCTAAACGATCTCAACCTTATCTAATGATCCTTCTTAATTTTTTTTATCAAATTTGACTTTTTAAAATATATGTTTTTCCTAAGTTTTGCTTATCAAAAATGATCCATCAAAATGCTTTATTAAATATGGGGTATACTAGCGTTTGATATAAAACAACATTCCGGACAACT
Organism: Tanacetum coccineum; assembly: GCA_026074375.1. Classification (NCBI taxonomy): domain Eukaryota; kingdom Viridiplantae; phylum Streptophyta; class Magnoliopsida; order Asterales; family Asteraceae; genus Tanacetum; species Tanacetum coccineum. The sequence continues at coordinate 54,396 of BQNB010023896.1, read as the reverse complement.
TTTCAGTTATACCCAAGACCCAAAACTCGACCGAACATGATGAAAATACTCTTACAAAATTCTGCACAAACCATATTTTTCTTAAAATAATGTAGTATTTATTTCTAAGCTTTTGACCCATTAATATGCATTTTTAGACTTAGATATCCTCCCGAAAAGGTAAAACGGCATTTTAAACAACTTTTTAGTTTTACTTGAGACCCAAAACTCAACATAAAATGACAAAAATGCCCCTGCAAGTTTCTGCAGAAAACTAATTTTTTACCATGTGCTGATTGGAATATTACCATTTTCCTAACTTCTATTGGCCGCCAAAACTTTGTTTTTGAGAGTTAGAAGTCATGCCATATATCGAAACGTTCATATGAACGTCCTCTATCAAAATTCCTAAGCCAAAATCAGTTTTAAAAATTTTGACTCGCCCAACTCGACACTCTAATTTTCTGCCCTATATGAGTATCTTTCAACCCTTTCAAAACTTCAATTTCGAGCATCGCGAACATCGCCAACACAATTAAACTAGCCTAACACCATAATTAATCATCTCATATCAACAATACACCTAAAAAACTTAACATGCAACAAAATCCATGGATTCCCGCTATCGATCTATATACAGGCACATGATATATAATTAAATCAACATATAAAAGGGTAAATAAAAGACTTACAACACAATACAATGCAAAAGAAATTCAAAACAATCAAACCCTTTGGGTTTGATCCTTTGCCGAAAACCAAACAACCAAGAACAAAACCCTAGCTTGATTTTTACTATACCAAATCTTGCATACACACTCAAAATCAAGCCCTTGTAACACCAATTGCATCCAATTTCAATTAAACCCTTTAAAATCAAAAACCATAATAATCAATATCTTCCTAAAAATCATGCATGGGGTTTTCTTTTATTATGGAATGATAGGGTTTAGTTTAGGAATGATTTGAGATTAAATTGAAGTGTTTTGGAAATTTTTTGGTGATGGTGGTAGTGGTTTTCCTGTCCTCGTTGAACACAGAAGGATAGAAAAAGAGAGTGGATTTTTTTTACTAGTAACTATGAGTTTTAGAAGAGGGTCAACACCCTTTTATACTTGGTCAAATATCTAGTTAACTTCAAAAGGGGTGTTTGTTTGGCTGTTTAGTGGCGTCTAGGGGGGGAGTGTTTGGTTATTTGCATTTTTTTTAATTTGTATTACACAAAAAACTTGAGCCTAAACATGTATTTATCTTTTATTTAATTGTAAAAACATTATGATTGTAGCGGTTCGGCAAAAACGCGGGAAAAATCGAAAAATGCTAAAACGGATAAATATTTCAAGCATGACTCCAATTTGACTAGGAACGTGAAATTGCCGAATCGGGTAAAAGTAAAAGTAAAATTTTTACTTAATGGTAAAAATAGGAATAAAATAATATTTAATTATTTACCCGGATTTATGAATTCTCACACACAACTAAAACAACAACGAAACCACCCTTGTCCCGACCACAAAACAGCTCGAAAATACAACAAACGCCACAAAATCACCATCGAAACTACTAAAACCACAACAAAACCACCCAAACTCGAAACACCACATGTTAAATCAAGATTCAGTGGTGTCGGCGGTGGAATCAGTTGATGTTGGCAGCGGTTCCGGTGGTTGTGGCGGCAGAAGAATTTGCTTTGAGCCTTCTAGCGGTGGTGGGCGTGACCTGATTTGTAAGTTGTTGTGTGAGTGGATTTTTTAAATGTATGAGATAAAGAAGAGAGAATGAAATTAAAAACCACAATGTTTTTTTGGTTGTGTATGACTTTTGGGTCAGTTATATATGACTTTCGAGGATGACTCTTACTATGATTAAAGGGCTGTTACACGTGAATGAGTTGTATATATAAAAGGGTTGTTACAATGAGGGTTGTTACAAGTTACGTGCGTATTGGGAGTTTTTGTTATTGAAATGGGCTATAAAAATAGGCTTTACGAATGTTAACAGTTACAATGTTACACATGGTTTAGCTATCACAAGTTTAGCAAGAGACAAATATTTTTATAATAAGTAAGTTAAAATGTCTGACCTTGCTAATTAGGGAAATGTCTCAAATGCATTATAAGGTAGTAGAGATTACCATAATATTTTCAACTTTAGCTTCGTGAGAAAGCTATGTAACATCTACTATTTTTTCGTGTTTACTTCATTTTTGGGCGGCAAGTTCTAAAACCGATCAATGTCATGGCCGTAAATATGCAAAAAAGACATGCGAAATTACTGAATTAGGCATTAATTTTTATGAGTGTTTGTGTAACCACTATTTAATTAGGGACGTAATGGACTTTGTCAACCATTGTATATTAGAGAATATAGATATAGATACTTATGTTGATGTCGTAACTATTTTCGCCTAATATCCGATCGCAAATATATTATATTAGCTTAAAGACCCATGGAATCACATAGTTTTTTAAAGAAATATTTTTGTAAAAAGTTATGTGTGTGAATAAACTAAGAAAAACAACGAACGTAAACATGTTCTATTGATATTTGAAAGAAATATCTACTACCTATATAATTTAGGGTTTGACAAGTAGTGATCTTTAACCAAAATCCTATAAAAACACATAGGAATCTGAAATTAATCAACGGCTTCCGTTCTCTTTCGTCTTCCATCATTTAATTCCAAATAAAACATAAACGCAAACAAGTAAAACCCCCCAAAAACAAGCCCTCATACCACGAAATTCCCCCCAAATCGCTCTAACCAAGAACATAATAAGCAATCCTAATCGTTTTTTCAAATCAAACACAAATCAGATTCATAAGCGACCGAAATTATTTTCCCTATTATATGTGAATAACCATTCAAAGCCCTAACAAAAAAATCCATTAAATGTCAATCCCTATAATAAAACGCACAAAATCAGATCCACGTAATGAAAAAGACGGTTGGAGAAAACATCTAATGAAGGTAATTTCTTATTTTAAGGTTTAATTGAATTTAAATCAAGAAATAGTAAAAGAGTTCGTATTGATTGAATTTGTAAAAAGTACAGTCACCTTGACTATCCCGATAACTCTAGTATTATCCGAAGGTAAAGTTTGTGATTTCTTTTGATTTGTTGTAATGATTCACAGTTTAAACTGATGATTTGTTTTCATTTTAGGATTGAAATGATTGAAAAATGTTTCAGTCATGATTCTAGCTCGGGGACTCTATACAGAACATGTTGCAGTTGCGATTATGCGAATAATAGTGGAAGTTGTTTAGGTAATTTCTACCAATTTTTTTACAAATCGTTTGCATTTAGTTTTTTGAATTGGTACAAGTTTAACTATAAAAAAAACTTAAATAATGCTTTCGTAGGGTCTGTTTGGATGTGCATTTTAAATAACAAATCTATGAGGGGAATGTATGTAAGTTCGTGACTTAATTCATTGTAGTTTGTCTTGATAAAGTGAATAAGTGTAACACCCCCAAAATATGTAGCAGCGGAAAGATAATTGGAAGCGTTACTTCATAATATAATAGCACAAGATATAAGAGAACGACCTCTAAATGAGTCGTTTAAAAGATAACCTCGTTGGTTTGATTAAGATAGATTAGGTTTGTGTTAACATTGGTCCCTTAGTTTGGCATCTGAAAAGTATAAAACATAGTTTAGTACAACGAGGAAGATAGTTTTAATGCAAGCAGAAAATCCATGAAAGTGATCTTGATGTATGATGACTCCAGTGCACTTCAAATACTTCATAACGATTAAGCGTCTGAGAAATGCACGCTTAAAATGTCAACATAAAGTTGGTGAGTTCATAGGTTTAAATAAGTATAAAGGTTGGACCGCAAGAAAAGAGTATGATAAATGTAACACGTACAATATCAGAAAAGTTAATTACGATCGCACTAAGCTCATGACACTGAAACTAGACAAAGTTATGTATGTAATTTAATGCAATCAAAGTACCCTAGGGAGTGTCAAAGTGAGACAATAGCAGACTGACATGGTATACGCCCCGTTGGCCTTATTGGACACCCTAATCCTGGTCGAGGATGTCATCCCATAGATTATTTATAATTACTCGCTCTTACACAAAGTAATTAACGGTTCATGATAATTCCGGCATAAGGGTTATCGCTACTTAGGCTAATCCGTAATCATTTAGAATGAAAGTAAAATGTACTTGCGTTCCATACGTGAAAAAAAACAAGCATTGTATCTCATCCTCATCACTTGTAACAGTGATCAAAGTTCCAAGCGGGGTTATAAAACTCACCTCAAGCAAAATGGTTAATACTGGTAATGAAAGGTAAGCACGAAAAATGATGCACGGAAACTCTAACCGCAACCTAAATAAGTAAATGCTTTTAGGATAATGAAAAGTGGAGTGAAATGATGCGTATGCATTTATATAAATCTTACATCACCCGTAATCAGTTGCTTTTAAGTTTCACAAGTTAAAACGTGAATTTCGAAAAAGTAAACTATTTATTTTTACGTTTTTAAAAGTTTCAAACATTTACGAGTCACCTACTTTATCAGCCAATAACTCATACGTTAAAGAACCTAAAAATGCAACACCGGAGTTTCTAAAAACTAGAACTTAAGTACTTTAAGAAGTTAGTTTATCATTTCACCCAACTCGAAATCTAACAGCCTTAAAAACAGTGCCAAAGTTGGTTGGTCGCGGAAAAAAAAAAAAAAAGATTTGCCATTTCCGAGTACTTAGTAAAATTCAATAGTTTTACCTCACGCCTGTTTTAACCGCGAGGTCAGAGTTTTAGCGGACTGTATCTTTCTCAATTCAACACATTTTCTGGTGATTCTAGAGGCTATGAAAAGCTATCAGTCTCGACTACAATAACCTAATTTATCGCAGAACCTAATTCTAACAACAAAAAGTAGGCTGCTCGCGTGTTTTTAGACTATTTGACAGCTTTTAATATGTGTTTGCAGATTTTCATTAGGCCGTATCTTACTCGTCTGATATCCATTTTTGGTGATTCAACTTACTAAATTTACGTCATTGTGCCCTCTACACGTTTCACTACTGAACCGACCCACAAACTTGGTTTAGGGTGGTCGTGTTTATTCTCAAGTATCCTATTCGTATATTTTTACAAATTTTGCAAATCTTTTGTTTTCGCGAATTAAAATACAAGTTTACTTCCGTTTGGTCTAGGTTTTGGGCATGATGTCTAGGTGACCTTAGAACAAAGTTTAGTAACAGAGTCTTAAGTCAAAAACCCATCTTTAGTTGATACACTGGTCGCGAAGATTTGGCCATTTCCAGACTTGGTAAAATTTCAAGTTTTACTCAGCATGTTTTAACCGCGAGGTCAGAGTTTTAGCGGACTGTATCTTTCTCAATTCAACACATTTTCTGGTGATTCTAGAGGCTATGAAAAGCTATCAGCCTCGACTACAATAACCTAATTAATCGCAAAACCTAATTCTAACAAAGAAAAAGTAAGCTGCTCGCGTGTTTTTACACTATTTGACAGCTTTTAATATGTGTTTGCAGATTTTCATTAGGTCGTATCTTACTCGTCTGATATCCATTTTTGGTGATTCAACTTACTAAATTTACGTCATTGTGCCCTCTACACGTTTCACTACTGAACTGACCCACAAACTTGGTTTAGGGTGGTTGTGTTTATTCTCAAGTATCCTATTCGTATATTTTTACAAATTTTGCAAATCTTTTGTTTTCGCGAATTAAAATACAAGTTCACTTCCGTTTGGTCTAGGTTTTGGGCATGATGTCTAGGTGACCTTAGAACAAAGTTTAGTAACAGAGTCTTAAGTCAAAAACCCATCTTTAGTTGATACAAGTATGCGCATATATCAGATACCTATGCATTTTCGTTCGAATAATATCAAAATACATCTACGGGCTTTAGTTTTCATTCACAAGTTATTCCTAACGTCTAAGTATGATGTCAAGAAGCTTAATCATACGCAAGTTATGAATTTAATATGTTTTGTTGGTTCTTATGTTACTTTTAGTTAATTTATATGACAATGGCCAATTATGTGGGGAAGAAAACAAGGCTTACAAAAGGTATGAGAAACGGGGTGGTGACCAGGGATATACAATGAAGGTGGTATATGCAGTTGCACCGAGAAGATACCATATTCTGCTTCGGCCATAGCTGATAGGTTGAGGGACGCAGTTGGTTCGTGGGGGCGCGCCACAATCCAAGTCTATCTATGTATATGAACGGTTAAAAGGTGCGTCTCTTTAACATAATTGCATACACAATTATAACGTAACATTTGGTAAAGTATAAAAGTAGCATCATCACAGTATAAAGATCATGATTATTTGGCCGTTACATCACAGGCACCTTTTTAAAGAGTTTCCTTTCAAAAAATGTTCATTAAGTATAATTTCATGATTCATGACTATATGTTTCGTTACATGATTTAGGAGGTGTGTGGATGTGCCTTTGAAAAGTAACTATCCGATAATCCAGTAAGTATAACTAGATAGTTTAGTGATAACGAAACAACCACATATGGATAACTGTACTTTTTTACGCCAATATAATGACCTAATATCATTTTTGTAGGTGCCTCTATAAGTCGGGTGGCGAATGCACACCAGACTTGCAAAGAACAACAATTTTGTTCAACTCTCAGCTCCAACATATATTAGAGTCTGTGTTTTGTAAATTGATGAATGTGATTGAATGATGAAAGGGAATATGATTTGTGAATGTTTTTGTGATTTGATTGTTTTGTGGTGGATTTTGAAGTGATTGATGGTTGTCCTGTTTGATTGTGATGTGATTGATTTTGTGTTGATATTTGTGGATGTTGTGATTGATGTTTGTTGTTGAATGATGAATTTTTTTTTTGGAAATGAGAATGAAATTGATTGTTTTTGAATGATGTTTTGGATGGATGATTGAATTGGATGTGTTGAATTTTGATGTTTGATGAATTGATGATTTTGATTTTTTTGTGATTTGATTGAATTTTTTTGAAAATGAATGATGTTGTTTGAATGATTTTGTTTGAAATGGAATGATGTTGGTGATGGATTGTGGGGGGGGTTGAGATTTGAAAGTCTGATTTTTGTTTGTGTTGAATTGTTTTTGAATTTGAATTGATTTGTGAATTTTCTTGAGATTGAATGTGTTGTGAATTTTGATATTGTGAATGTGATTTGAATTTTGAATTTGATTGTTTTTGTGATGGATTGAACTGATTATGATTTGAGAATGTGATGAATTTGTGAAATGTGAATGTTGTGAAAGTGAAAGAATTTGGTTGATGTTGATTGATGTGTGTTGTTGTTGTTTTGTTGTAAGGTGATTTTTGAAATGTGTTGTTGAATGATTGTTTTGATGGATGAAATTTTGAATGAATTGAATTTTTGTTGAATGTTTTGGTTTTTTGAATTGTTGATGATTGAATGGTTTATTGATTTTTGATGTTTTTTGAGGTGGTTTTGTGAGTTTCTGATCGAAATTTTATTTTTGTTGATGAATGTTGTTTTGTGTTAGATTTGATGGAATTGGTGAAGGTGATTGGTGAATTGTTGTTGGTGATTTTGGGATTTTTTGTGTGAATTTGATGAATTGTTTTTGATTGTTTGTGAAGTGTTTGTATTGAATGATTTGAAGTGTTTTGAAAAATTTGTGATTGGGAATTTGGATGTGAAAAAATTTGTTTATTGTGTGAATTTTGAGTGTTTGTGAATTCGTTGTTTGTTTGTTGAAATTGGAATTGGTGTTGATTATTTTGAATTTTTTTGTGAAATTGGTTCGTGGGGGCGCGCCACAATCCAAGTCTATCTATGTATATGAACGGTTAAAAGGTGCGTCTCTTTAACATAATTGCATACACAATTATAACGTAACATTTGGTAAAGTATAAAAGTAGCATCATCACAGTATAAAGATCATGATTATTTGGCCGTTACATCACAGGCACCTTTTTAAAGAGTTTCCTTTCAAAAAATGTTCATTAAGTATAATTTCATGATTCATGACTATATGTTTCGTTACATGATTTAGGAGGTGTGTGGATGTGCCTTTGAAAAGTAACTATCCGATAATCCAGTAAGTATAACTAGATAGTTAGTGGAGAATGCACACCAGATATGGATAACTGTACTTTTTTACGCCAATATAATGACCTAATATCATTTTTGTAGGTGCCTCTATAAGTCGGGTGGCGAATGCACACCAGACTTGCAAAGAACAACAATTTTGTTCAACTCTCAGCTCCAACATATATTAGAGAGTCTCAACACATAGCTCATAGGCCATATCCAAAGATATAATGACAAGGTAAAAATGCCATAACTTCATTGTTATTATTTTTGATATCATTAGACAATATATCAACACACTAGGTATATTTTGATAGGCTCTTAAACGCCAAAGCTGATGTTCAGGAGTTGACAATGAAGCTATCCACTCGAGAAGTCAAGATGCATAATGTAAGCTCTTTATTCTTGATATTCATGACTGCAATTCTGTTTGAAACCATGTTGCAATCATACTAATCATGTTTTTGTTGCCAAATACTATTTTTATCGACCATTTCTCTAGCGAACGCTAAAAAATTTAGCGACATCAATGTTTACATATGAATCTATAGTATCTCATCCACTCCCTACCTTCTTCATCCCTGCCATAATCTTCTTCCCTAAAATCAATAAGCCTCTGATGTTCATTTTTACCTAAACAACCACCGCTTCTTTATTTTTTTTAGATTCATTTATGCCAAATCTTCAGTTTCCAGTTTCAAGATATAGCGATCGATCTTCATATATAGCCAAAGATTGATATCAACAGTTTAAATTGTAGGTATGTTGTTTCATTTAACAATACGCTTTTGATATTGTCGTCTAATTAGTTGTATTAAAGAAATGCCCAATTTGAGATATGGTGAATGAAACTGAGTATAATCATGTTCTTAGGGTCGAACTTTGAATGTACAGGCGACGGTGAAGAGACAACGATAGTGGACTAGACTGAAGTTTCGTCATGTATTTGGGTTTCCGGCAGAACCTTGACGCTGTGGGTCTTTCTCTGACACCAACTGTAAGCCTCGATTTTATTTTGTTTCCATTGATTTTGTGTGTGGTGATAACGTAGACTTAAAGGTTGTACGTGTTTTTTTTACTTAGTTGATCAGGGGTTTTGATCTTTGGGGCTTTATATATGTGGGTTACAAGCAAATATTTGTTATAGGAGGTTCAAACTAACAAAAGAATGCCTTATTGAAATTTTTCAAATCATTATAAGCATAAAGTGTAAGTAAGCTTTAAGTATCATTTGATTTTTATCCATGATTTTAATTTGAGTTTTTAGTTTTGTGGGATGGAATCTGTTATAGATGGGGTTAGGACAGATGAGATATACTGTAAAACAGTCGTGGTGACAATTCGATACTCATGGGCATGTTTAGCTTCCCGGTACCACTCTATTTTTGGTACATTACATTGTTAAAAAATAGTTGTTTAAAGGATTTATGACATCATAATGCATTGTAATTCATCTGAACTTGCTTTGGGTTGTTAGCTTCTTTGGTCTTGGTTTCACTTTTAAATCGGGAAGTTGAACTATGGTTGCTCATTATTTTTTTTAAGCATATGAATCAGTAGATAATAGCAAGCCAAAAACACCCTCTTAGGCTGTTGAGAACAGGGCTCATCTTATAAAATTACTTATGGTTTAATTTAATAAGAGACTATTCTTTGTTACATTCTTGCCCATTATTGATTATAACATCGTAGTATCGATTGTTAGCAATTTGGACCCGGATCAATCTTGATGACAACAAACGTGGGAGTGCAAATCCACTGAACCAAACACCCATAACGGACAGACCTACTGAACCAAACGCCCATATAACTGTTAACCCACCGAACAAAACACCCATAACAGCTAAACCCACTAAACGCAAATCAATTGCCGATTTTGTACAACTAGATTATATGCACTGAACCAATCGCCCATAAACTGTTAACATGTTTAGAAATAGTATACTTTTTTGTTTCTACATTCCCCCTTTACAACATATTATGTCTGTTAGTTTTCTTCAACTCATTTGCAAGATTCGTTGCATAATGGTTCACTAGATGGTTATAGTGGTACTTCTATTAGGTCGGGTTTGGTTACTCAGACTTCTAGGAGGCAGTTTATTTTGGATTTTGAAAAGTCTAAGTTGCGTTCAACAACTGCAAGTTAAAACACCAAGGTCTGTTCTTCTGGATCTTATTTTGCCGACAATTAGATATTCATAGATTTCGCTCAATAGCTCGAATACTGTATTAAACACATGTGTGTGTGTGTGTGTGTAGTCTTCGTACCCTTCATTGAGAAAAACCACCTTGATTTACCCTGGGGGCTAACTAGTGGAGACGATGGTCCCCACCTTAGTAAGCGTATGTTAGAAGGGTTTCAACAGAAGCCCTGACATTAGTAGTTTCGGTCAGTTTAGTGATCTTTTGGACAATCGTTTAGAGAGTTCTTTATGCATTTGCACAATTTATGCTGCGTTTGTTTTTGGGTATTCATTTGGTTTGAGCCTCTTTAACCTTTATTTGAATGCAGCTCATGCTCTGTCTTCTTTGGTGGAAAAAAAGAAAAAAATTTAACCAATAGGACGTTGGGTACAAGGAAGGGACGGTTATCAGGTCGCTCATGCTTTCAACAAAATGTCGGAAATGGGAACTCGATGTCGCCAACTACCCATTCTGAAGTTTAACTTTGTTTTTCATTTTCTTTACACAATTTTTTTTTGCTGCTTTCCGAATCGCGAATTGAACCCTTTGTTATTATGCTGCAGTTGACAACCAAATAGTCATGGATTTTGAAAACTCACAACTTTACAAGCCATCTGTTAGAAAGAGTTTCAAAAGGATCCATGCCATTAGTGGTTTGGGTCAGTCTGATGATCTTTGGGCCAATCATTGTGAGAGGTTTTTCCTTCAATCTAGAAGCATCGCCAGTCCAGGTATGTAATTGTTTAATTGGTATTTATTTGGTTTGACTACTTTGAATTCCTGTAATAAGTTTTTTAACGTAGGTGAATGCTCCTTTAGGAGTTTTGAAAAATACAAGAAGACTATCATGCAATTACTAATGTCGGGTTCTCAGCTAATAAAGGTTTGGTTATATTAATTTTCTTTTATTATGTGCCTACATTTGAGTGAGCCAATAAATAGTAGTGAACCTTCAACCTTTATTTGAATGCAGCTCAAACTTCATCTCATGTGACACAAAAAAAGAGAAGACTTTTAAACAATACTAAGTTGGGCAATAAGAAGAACCGGTTATCAGGTGACCCATGCTTTCAGCAAAATTTGGGGAATAGGAACCCAATGTCACCAAATACCCATTCTGAAGGTGACTTTTTTTTCATTTTCTATATACAATATTGACAATCGGCGGGTTCAAAGTTATTCAGTTTATATCGTATATTGTCTGTTTCTGTTTTTGGGTTTCCAAGCTGGAAACTGAACTCTTTGTTACTATCCTACAGATGATAGACCAGGTTCTCAGAATGTGCACCGTTGTACATTGGCCCGTTCTGCTAGATGTCATTTGCATGCTCATGGAGCACCTACTCAGTCTACAAGACTCAGTGACGCCGTAACAGCAGGTAGATTCATAGGTTATTATTGTTTTATCTGTAATTTTTTTGTGTCTTTATTTTTTTGTCTTATATTCTATACAGAAGATTCAGTGTTTTTTGTACACAGATGTATCCTCCATGTATGTTGACATTAGGAACTATGACTGCCCATGACAGTATTGCGGGGCCAAGTTTTGGTATGGTGAAAGGCTGAAAGGATACTATAATGCTCGAGTTCCACTATATAATAAATGTTGTGGATGTGGGAAAATTGTCATGCCGCGTGAAGGAGACCCACCTGCTTATATTAAGCAAATGTTGAAAGACCAACCCAAGTTACGAACTACAGGGAAAAACAGAACCCACTCCAAAAGAGAAAGGTAACAAACATAAGTATCCATACTAATTGATCTACAATAAAAATAGATGCAGCACAATTTTTGTTGTTTTTTTCCATATATGCCTAACTATCTGCAACAATTTTTTAAACCCACAGGTACATCGAGTTTGGCTATCTCAGAATACCCAAAGAACCAAACACCCAAGGAAATAAAGACAGGAACTGAACCATCCAAGAAAACAGCAAAACGTGCACTCTTTCAACAAAAACAAGAAGACCAGAAGAAAAAGAAAACAAAGTAGTTGAAATGACGAATGCTGTTGTACTCGTGACATCATCAAGTACTACCAAAAGGCCAAGTATATGAAACAAGATGCTATTCCGCTTTTATAACCTATAAAATCTAATGTAACCGGGAAGGGATAAAAGTCTGTAAGGCCCATAGGCCGTTCCAGAGAACACTGAAACAAACTATCTTTTGCACACCCTAGACAGACGTACCGTGCTCTCTTGAACAAAAAAAACAAACAAAATTTTGTAAAAACATTGCGGCCAATGTATACCGCCAAACTAAGTAGCATCTTAGCTTATCTATGTATACAGCCAAACTAAGTAGCATCTTCGCTTATCTTTGTATAAATGCTTATTAGTGTCACTCAGTATTGCATTCTCATTACTTCCACCTTATGATAAAACCAAAAGAAAAAACAGGTGTGTTGCTTTTTGTACATACTCTATCTGGAAATGAAACACATGTAAAACAACAATATACTGTCCTGAAATTTTTGAAAATACAGAAGTCGGTATAGTATTTTCATATATACTATCCTGGAAATTTTGGAAATAAACTTTATATGTAGAAATTACACAAACACACCATTATCTAGAATTTGGTTACATAAGTTCAACTACTATTTTCACATATACTATCCTAGAAAATGACAAGACTACACATGATAATGTTGAGAGTGAGACGCTTAATGCTAATTCAACCATTATACAATCTATAAACATATTCAACCACACATATAGCAATTATGGGCCACGCACACATCTTTAACTCCAGCCCATAAAAATATAGTCCACATTCTAAAAAAAAATTTGAAACCCTACCAAAAAAAAGGAAGTAAAAAAAATTCAAAAACTAAAAAAAAATAAAAATAAATACTCTATACTTCATTCTCGATCACCATAAAAATATAGTCCACATTCTAAAAAAAACAATATTGAAACCCTACAAAAAAAGGCAGTTAAAAAAAAAATTCAAAAACTAAAAAAATTAAAATAAATACTTTATACTTCATTCCTGATCACCATGACTCATGAACAATACGGACATTTTTGTTCTCGATCGCTATGATTCATGAACGCGCCGCACCAAAAAACGAGAACGAACAAAAAAAAACACAAAACGTTAATCAAGACCCGCCGCAGCGAAGCGCGGGTCTCCAAATCTTGTTGAAACTGTTTATAAAAGTTTGTTCTGTTAACAAATTCCAAAAAACCCATCTATAAGCAATCCCAAAGAGTCCTTATTGAAACACACCATACATCTGTGCTGATATAGATTGGTAATTTTGGCCCATATACATACAAATGGGTTAATTAAGGTCATGTGATATCGTTAACTGATCAAGTGGGTTAAGCTAAATGATATAAATCAAAAATCCCATCTATAAGCAATCCCAATTTGTGCATGTCCCATTAAATGAAAAATAACGTTGATAGTTTTGAAATTGTATTGTCACTGACCTGTTTTTTGTTGCCACATCTAATTTAATTCCTAATACATTTTGCCATTAATAACTTGGATTTATGTGGTCTATTACTACAGGAAGCGGGTGAAGTATACAAGTGCGTGAGCTCTTTAGTCTTTTCTTCTCCTAGCAGCTAGCATATCTAGAATTATTTGGAAATGAGAGCATGTTGTGGGTTGGAAGTTATGTGGTGGTGCCTACAATTGGTTTTGTAATTTTTTAAACTTTGTTAAATATATTTTGCAACGACCCATGTATCGTGTATTGATAATTAAGACCTGTACAACTCTTTTTTCTTCTATATAGGTGTGATTGTCTGCCGCTTAATACTAACATTTATACCCGAAATGACAATACATTTTTCTGAGCACTTAAATAATAACGTGTTTAGATCATGCATCTTTTACAATTATGCTTACATGTAGGGTGGAATAGATACCCGTCACTAATCATAATTTTTCTCAGTAAATTCTCGAGAGTTCGTTAAGATGTATGGGTAGGTATTTACTGAGTCAAAGTTGCAATCTAATTAGTTTCTGTATGTTGGTGATAATAATTAGTATTATCAGTTCGTCATTAAGTTTTTACTTATAGATATATGTTTGTGACAATAATTAGTATTATCAGTTCGTTACTATGCTTTTACTTATAGATGTACATTTTCCTTGCTATTCTTTTAATACATTATGTGTATTTATCTTTTATCTATTTGTCATACTGATTTTAACTTGCCAGTAATGGCAAATCTAATGCTATAAATGATACAACATGTAGATTTACCTCGATGTAACTTTCATCATAAACTATTTGAAATTTACAAATCTTTATTGTATACTATAGAAATTAAATGAAAGGTTATAACCACGTATCTTTTAAAGCATAAGCTGCCAATGAGCCATATGACTCGTGTTATAACAAAAACTTTATGTGAGATGGTTATAAAGCTTTAAAAAATTCATGTATAGTGAAGTTTGGTTATAGAAACAAAAAGCTTTATGATTTAATGATTTCTCATGACATGACACACGTATAAACCTTTAAAAGTGTTTATCATTGTGGATGTCTTTAATTTTATATATTTTGTGCTCTTTTTAAACACTAAATAAAGGAAACAAAGCTAATAAAATATAAGGATTTTAATTTATTTTGAAATTGATTTGAAGTATGAAACAAAAATCTAATACTTTTGTAGCTAAATAATTAAAAACTTTAATTCATTTATCGAATAAGAGAAACATAAAAACATATATGATCGTAATAGAAATCATATAAATTAAAACACATATTTGACACCAAAGTGTCTTTAGCAAAATAATTGACGTTTGTTTGAGTGCAAATATCACATCAGCCGTAGAGTTCTTATAAAAGAATAAAGGAGATGTTGATCGTGAATGATTTGCAGTTGTTTTTGTTTGTAACAAAGTATTATAATAATAAGTGGTTACAAAAAATCTTCGGATTCAAGTGATCAAATGTATAACATAAAAATAGAAACTAATGTAACCAAACTTGAATTACGATCATTGCCCATGCACGGTAACAATCATTTTTGAAATATTAATGATTAATCTTTTCCTAAATACGGAGTATTAGTTATGACAAAATTAGAAAAATATTACTGCATGTCATTTAGCTTGAATTATGAAAAATAATTTTCACTCCAAAATCATTATCTAAAACTAATAAATATAAATAAAATGATATGTACGTAAGAATTTCTATTTTTAATTCAGCAAGTAAAATCATTAAGAATACGTCGGTTGTTTGTTTTCTAATAGATATAATATATCATTAAAAAATTTAGATAAAAACCCGTGCTTGCACGAGTTTTATAACTACTAACAACACTAGACACCAATTTATAAACACGATTATAAACACAGTTCATAATTTTGTGCTTCATGTCTATCAAACAAAGTGCAACAAGCAATTGGAAGTGTTGTATGCTAGACAAAAGAAGTGTCGAATGTTAAAGATTTGTTAACATGTGATTATATCTTATCGGGTTTATGGGATCGAGTAACTCGATCTTATCGGATCTATTGGTTCCCTTTAACGTGAACTAATTTTGGATAGTATAGAAGTACCAAATACATTACAACGAACATCCCAAAACCCAACCCCATATTCATCATCCTTGTCGTCCACCTCAAAATCATCAACAACCCGAATACGAATCATCATAAGAAACTTAATAATAAGAATGTCAATCAGATTCAAATTCAGAAGCTCAGTAAAGTTCGACACAATCGAATTAGACAAACCCTACATATCAGTCGCATCACTCAGATCCAAAATCATCAACCAAAACAAACTTTCTAATCAGGATTTCGATCTTGTATTTTACGATCACGTCACCGGTCAAGGTTCTTATTATTCTATTCTATTAGTTTTTTTATGTAATTTTGTTTAGTGATTGATTGATTGTGTTTTATTGTGTAGAGTATAACGATGATGACTTTAAGATAGCCAGTGGCTCCAGTGTCATTATTAAACGAGTTCCTGCTGAGCCTGTGTAAGTTTTTTTTAAATTTATAAATTCTGTTAATGTGTGTTCTTAGTTATGTGAATTTGATGATATGTTGATTAGTTTTTGGTTAGTTATGGTGATAATGAATGTGTTACGGTGTTTATTAGTTTTAGCGGATTTTGTACAGCTGGCTCACGGTTGCTATAATAGATTAGTTAGCTGAAAATTTTATGATTACGCACCTGGTTTGACGATATGTTGCGACTTTTTAATGATGAGATTCATCGGAATAAGTTGTGTATTAGAACTTAGAAGTGTGTTAGTTATTTGGTGTTTTCGGTTACTTATGGTGAGAATGAATGTTTTTGGGATTTGTGAGGGAATTAGTTGACAGATGGCTTACGCTTGGTTCGTGTTTAATAAATTAGTTAGCTCAAAAGTTTATGATTAAGCACCTGGTTTGGTAATATGTTGCGAGTTTTTTATTATTTGGTGTTTTTGGTGGATATGGAGAGAATGAATGCGTGTGGGGTTTGTTAGGGAATTAGTTGGTTGTAGTTGTTTTTGGTACTGATACTAGACATCTGGCTTACGGCTGGTACCGGTTTGATAGATTAGTTAGTTGAAAAGTTTATGATTAAGTGCGTGGTCAGGTAATAAATGGAAGGAAGACAAGTACGATTTTTGTACATCACGATGGATTCTAGTTATGATGAGATTTATGGAAGTAAGTTGTGGATTGGAAGTTTGTTTATTATTTGGTGTTGGTGTTTAATATGGAGAGAATGCACGTGCGTGGGATTTGTGAGGAATGAAATTAGTCGTAGTGGATTTGCGTAGGGATATGACATATGAGACAGCTGACGTATGGTATTGTTATCTTTCGGTTTGATATGATAATTCGCTTAGAAGCTCATGATTAAGATCTTGGCTCATTTATAACTGTACATAAATTTCCTTTTTTCCTTTGTCGTGTATCGATCTATTTCTTTCTTATTGATTACATATAAGTTGTCAATCATACTATCTCGCGTAAGAATGCTTGCGTAAGAATTCTCACGTGACAGCTTATGTGTGCCACGTCAGCGTTAGTACACAAAATAGTTTGATCAACAAGTTATATGTATTTAATAGAATAAACGATAGAATGATGCACGATAAAGGAAAAAAAATGGAAATGAACACATATAATCGTACTGCTTAATTTTAAGGCTCTATAGTTTTCTCCATGTAATATAAACACATTAAGAACTATGGAAGAGGTAAAAATTATTTGGTTCAACATTGTATCTGATTGTGGCAAAAGATGCACAAAAGCTGGAAAAACCCACAGATGGCTTCGCTAACTTGATGTTTGGAATACAGTTTTCATGCTCTACATTTTTTAGAGGGCCATATTTATTTTACTGGAAGGCATTGTGTTCATAGTCTTGCCAGCATTCTCATTCCTAATGATATATGCAAAATGAGCATCTTGTGTTGTCATATGCTAAAAGCCCCTTTGAACATAAAGTAGTTATAACAAGTCACACATTCATAAGTGATAGACTTTGACCAGAGAAGATGTTCAGTGTGGGGGTTTGTTATGGTATTGAAAATTTTAGTGGATTTTAATAGCGATACGAGGTAGCTGGCAATCTGGCATACGGTTGGTTCCGGTGTAATTGGTTAATTAGCTGAAAATTTATGATTACGCACCTGGTTAGGTAATATATTGCAAGTTATTTATGATGAGATTTATTGAATTAAGTTGTGGATTAGAAGTGTGTTTATTATTTGTTATTTTTGGTTAATATGGATAGATGTGTGTGTGTGGGATTTGTGAGGGAATTAGTTAGTTGTAGCGGATTTTGGTAGGGATATGAGGCAGTTGGCATAGGGGGTACCGGTTTGATAGATTAATTAGCTGAGAAGTTTAGGATTAAGCGCCTAGTTTGGTAATAGACGGAAGGAAGAGAAGTATGAATTTGTACACTGCAATGACTTACGATTTATGATGAGATTTATTGAAATAAGTTGTGGTTTAGAAGTGTATTTATGGTGTTAATGGTTAATACGAAGAGAATGCATGTGTGTGGGATTTGAGTGATTTTATTAATTCTAGCGGATTTGCGTAGTGATATGAGATGGCTGGCTTATGGTTGGTTCTGCTCTAATAGAAAAAATTGATGAGAAGCTCATGATTAAGAATCCGGTTTGATAATAGAGCTAACAGAATTTTGCATTTATAATTTAAATGTATATAACTTTCCTCTTTTCTTTTGTTGTCTATCAATCTATATTTTTTCCTAACTAATACATATAGTTTAATGTATTTTGTGTTCTAATGCTAACTTGGAAGCTTGTGTGACATCTTATGTGGGTGCCGCGTCAACATTAGTACCCAAAGCAGTATAATTATACTATGCTGCGTACTAATGCCAACGTGGCATCTCCTTTTAAACTGCACTCTTCCTTTGCTTTAGCTCTAAAGGACTCCTCATGTGGGTGCCACATCATGTAGTAGTATGATCATCATTTTATACGAAAAAAAATAGTTTGATACACGATAAATGAAGAAAAAAGGAAAAGTTTACATATTCAATCAGCTAACTCTTTAAGGTGTTGTGGTTTCCTTATACACACATTATGCTCTATGAACAAATGAAATAGTATTGCTGAGGTATAAGGTCGTATAGTTTTTTTCCATATAGTGTATACACATTAACAACTGTGGAAGAAGGTAAAAAGTTTTTTGTTCAACATTGCATCTAATTGTGGCAACTTGATGTTTGGAATACATTTTTTAGAGAGCGATATTAATTTTATGCAAGTTTTTATCTGCACTTGAAATATTATAATTGGTTAAATGGTATCGAGATGTGTGGAATATATAATTCGAGGAGGGAATAAATTGCATGTACTGGAAAGCAGTGTGTTCATGCACCTTATCATTATTTCATTTCCTAATGATATATGTAAAATGGACATCTTATGGTGTTATAGGCTTAAAAGCCCCTTTGAACACAAACTAATAAAAAAAGTCACACTTATAAATTAAGAATTAGACCAGACAAGATGATCAATCAGTGTGCGGGGGAGCTGTGGAGACATGGTTCATATACTATGAAAGGGAGCGATTTGCTCAATTTTTTAAGCTTAGCAATTTCTAATCTCTTTTTGAGATGATTTATTTGATATGCACTATTTGGAGGCTTGACTACCATAGTGACTTGGTACTTTTATATTCATACACTGCATGCATTCTGTCTTTTGTTTGTTATGTACTAGGTGGTCTAGTTTATTATTTATCCATATATGTTTTTCTTTGATTAAACTTGACATTTGATATGATGTCTGTCCAGATTAAGACCCCATAAGCTTGAAGCAAGTGAGATTAGTGAGGATATTCCAAAAGGTATAATAGCAATTTCGAATCATTTCATGATGATCGGTTAAATGGTTTGTTCAAACTATATCACCTTGCTTTCGCAGATGCATGTACGTACAACAATAAACCAGAAGAAATAGTCCTTGAGAAGAAGGTTGCGCCTGAAGACCGTGAGCAAATTAAACTGGAAAAGTAAGATTTGCACTTTATGGTCTTTTTTGTATCTCATAATTAATTGATACAGGCTATCTAACAGTCTTTTTGGTTTTTTTTCTCAAATTTACGTGACATAATAGAATGGCTAATGCGAACGGTGTTGATTTGCAAAAAGTTGACTTACCATCAGAATTAAAATGTCCTATTTGCAACACATATTTCAAGGAGGCTGTGATGATACCATGCTGCCAGCATAGCTTTTGTAAAAAATGTAAGCCCTTAAGTTGCATATAATAGGAATAAATAAAGTCTGTGTGTGTATGTGTGCATATATAATGCATAAGAACATATCTTTTATGATCACAGTTTCTAACAGATGTGATCTACACTGATTTTAAAAGTTTTTCTCATTAGCATGCGCCTTTCTAGAGGTTTGTATCTCAAAGATTGTTGCGGTCTGTAATGATGTCAGAAATTTTGTCGTTCTTGGTCACATGCGAACATAGTTCGCTTTCTATTAGCTAACGTTTGTTCCACACAATTTTGGGTTCTCTACTATAGTTGCTTAGTTGTTCCATTTGTATCAGTCTCACTTGCACATGTGACCAATTTTAATGTGAGATTAGGATTTTTGCACATATTTACTTTTAAAATCTACCTGAGGGTGTAACATTTGTTTGCTATTTGAACAATTGAACTGTGTCCGTGGGGTATCTTGCGGTTGTACGCCCAATTGGAGAATCTTTGAGGGTTACAGATATGTAGGGGTTTCATTGTATGTTCACTAATAAAGATTTTTTAGGTTGTTTATCTGAAATATGGTATAATAGGTTCCCTTCCACACCGTTTCTATTTATGTTTTCTTTCCCTATAATTAAAAAAGTTATGCCAGATAGCCTACATAATTGACATGTATTTTGTGTGTGCAAAGGTATCTGCGAAGTACTCACACCGATGGCAAGGTGTCCTAAGTGTTCTTCTACCAAGTACAGGGTAGAACACTTGCTACCAAATTTATCTCTTAGGCATGCGATTGAGCATTTTCTTGAATCTCAAATTCTTGCCAGTGCTCCAGAAACTGATCTGCAGAAATATGTTCCAGGTAAGACCTGATATTACTTGGTCTGAATAATTTAGAGATGGATAAAATAGTTACTCTGGTGGAGGTGTGATTCTTAATGTGCGTTTCAGATGGAGAATCTGGTATTCAGGGGAAGGAAGTTCCAGCTGTTACTAAAAGGAAATTGGATTTGCTTTACTCTACATCTGCAATTGATAAAGGATCAAATATGAATATGGCAGAGTCTGTGTACGAGTCGCAAAATAGGAAAAATGCTTTCCTGGACGGTACAGGATTCCATACTGGTAATTCGTGTGCCATTGACCTCTTGAATAGAAAATATGATGATTTGGCACCTTTTGCTGACTCTCAAGGTGAAAATCAGCCTATTATGCCCCAAGTTTGCATGCCTGGTGAAGGTATTTGTCATTCCCCATATGCTTACATTTCAAAAACAGTGACTCGTTAGCATAACTGCATCTGTCCCAACTCCCAAGAGTACTTACTTTTGGTTTTAGATATTCTCATATATTACTTTTTGAGTCTAAACTTGACGTTAATTATTTGGCTGTTTGGTTTCAAAGTGCTGTATCATCATTATATGTTGATATAGCTTGATCTTTGAGTTTACAGCCAACACACATGTTTTGTAATCTTCATAAGCTCCAAAAGTAACCTACATTTATTAACCATAAAATATATATGGTTTCTTTCCCCATTCAGCCTACTCCAACAGGAAAAGGAAACAGTGGGTTAATTCTGGAGATAGAAACCTGACAGGATATCACTACCTCACTCTAAATGTACTTGTTTTTAACTGTGAACTTTTTTCTGATTTTCTTGTTTTTGTCAGGTATAGATCGAGGTTATGCAGTTGACAGTAGAAACAAAAAGGTAATCTATTGCGAAGACCACGATTTATTAAAAATTAATAAGTATGTGATTATGGAGAGTTATATGCTTAGTTAAATTCTGATCTATGTGTTCACACCACACTTGAGCAGTGGCTTACAATGGCTTTGTCAATGAATGTATCGGAACTGTAATACTACTGTTCTGAGTATTGTAAGCACAGATAAGTCATTAGGAGCTTTGCGAGATGAGAAAAACTACATGTTAATATTGCGTAACATAAATCACTGAGGATTGTACGCTCTACGTCAGAGAGCAGACTACTGTCTAATGCCCTCCTCCTGAATATACAGAAACATGACCTTGTTCGATTATATATGTTAAATACTAGATAGCACTTATGACACATGTGGGACATCATTACAGTTATCCCCAAAAGCGATACATAGATAGTAATAAAGAGCACCACCCATTTTACCCCAATAGCGAACCTATTATTCTAAATTAGTCGCGTTAGGCTACAACAGAAACCATAGGGCTTTATTAAGTGGTGAGGGCCAGTAGGGACAAATGTTTTAGGAGCCATTGGGATCTGAACGCTGTTTTTATGAAATTATGGTGTGAGATCCACCTGTTTCTCATGTAGAGATCCAATAACATGTATATAACTATATAAGTGCAATAGTAGACAAAATTGTATATTATTAGTAGGTTAATATGTGCGCTACCTTTTTATCTGATGTAAGCACTTGCTTTGTTGGCATCAGGTGGGCCGTACTTGTTACAACTGTGGATCTCCAGACCATTTAATAAGAGACTGCCCTACTGCTACAACTCAAAATCCTATGTATCATACAGGTAAGTTCTGGTTTCTTTGATGAACTACTAAATTGTGTTCAACCATACAGTGATTAATTTGCATGGATCATAGGAGATCATATGTTCCAAGGAGGTATGTCAGGCTATGGGACGCCCTACTGGAACGCTGCCGCCTTCCCTCCTGTCAACCCTTACATGAATATGTACGGTAACCCGGGGATGATGCCTTTTGGTCCTGCTATGGTCCCTGTTCAGCCATATGGAGTTCCTCTTTATTTTCCATCTACATATGGCAGTTTACCTGTTCCTAGGTAACCTTGTTATATGCATTTTTGTATCTTATTTCTAATATTAGTTTCTAGAAGGGGCTAATTGCATAAAAACTTAATCAATTGTGGTCCAATCTATATTTTAAATAACGACGTTTTTTTGGTTAAAATTGGTGATCAAAGCTCTAAAAACTTTAATTTAAGGTAATTTGAACCGATTACAGTGATGACGTAGCAAGTTTGTAACTTTTGATTAACTTGACTTCATTTTCTAATGTCATGTTATCTGAGGTAATTACTAAAATTAAAACAGAAAATAGTGGGGTATTAAACATAAATCAGAGCAAGGTTGGTTACGTATTTATGCAATTCCACCTTTTGGAAATCACTTGAGCTGTCCTTGGCCTGTAATTTTATGTACCTAATTTGGTACTATGAACAACCTTGTAGTGGAAATACAAGGATGGGAGGCCTGACACCTGTAGGAACCAGAGCTGAACAACCCTTGAGACATTCAGAGAATTTTGAGCTTCAAAACAATGATAGCCGTTCAAAATATTCTTATGAAAAAAGGTAACTTCCTTTTAATGATCTAACCTATTAAGAGTTAAGACAAGGTTTCAAAATCTATCTGTTCGTATCCTGGTTATTTGCTTCATTGAGTTTAGACTAATAAGAGCTATTTTTGCTAGACAACGGTCTTCGGATTATGAAGATGGCGGTATTCAGAAGCGCCGAGACTACCATGCGGTAGAAAGATCATCAGAACATAAATCCCATAGAGACAAGGGAAAGGCTCTGAGCAATTCCGAGGAAAGCCATGGGCGGAAATTACAAAAGGATCATCACTATGACACACATCGAGATCAAAAGATCAAATCTGATCACAGAAGATATGAAAAGCGTTCATATTCCACAAACGATAAAAGAGATCATGGGTCACATCATACTGATAGAACAGTTTCGGGAGTAGAGGATGTGCATAGTGGTAACCATAAGCATGATGACGTGAGGTATAATAAAAAGTATCATGAAAGCTCCAGAAGGCATCATAATAGCCGGGACCAGTCAGACAGTGATTGTAGTTGTAGCCGCCTTAAAATAAAAAAAGAAATAAATATTAAAAGGAAGGAACCATATGATGGCGATGTTCAACATAGGCATAATACGGACCATGGTTTTAGAGAAACCAGGGACAGAAAGAAGACGGTAAATGATTCAGATGATGAATATCACCACAGTAAGAGGAAAAGGGTGCACTAGAATAACAAAGCTTTCATGGTAAATATGTATTTCAAGCTGCGCGAATCCACCTGGTATCCTTCCTTTGCAACTTGCAAGTGGCTTTTTATGTTTGTATTAACCTGATTTTGGTAAGCAGTTGTGGTCTATAATATAATATTATATATACAATATATACAACTATATAGACAGTTGTGTCAGCCAATAAAACAATACAGACATGGGACACATTTAGGTTGGTTGGCATCTGATTTTTATTTTTTGTTTTGCTTTCTGATACAGATCTAATAGTTGGTCAGCTGACGGATATTAAAGTCGTCACTAGCTTTATTAACTTTTGTTAACTAATGCTCTTGATGTCTTTCACCAAGCAGTGTGGCCAGATACAAAAAAATAAAATAATTATCCATTGTAATCTGGCTATATTACTTTAGTGTTTGACTGCTTATACTGGCTGCTCAAACATAATGACAGAGCACTTGAAGTCAATTGAAGGAACCATCTTCATGTTTTTACATGTGAAGTTTGGCTGAGCAAATTACTCGGATATTCTTTGTAAGTGCCCTGCTATACTCGGATCACTTGCTCGAACATTCTGGACACATGTTACAAAGGTGATTGAGGTATGTTTTACCTTAAATGCTTAATTGACTATCTATCTTGTTTTCAACTTGAACCAATCACTTGTTTTGATTTGAGTCATGAAGTTGATTTTTCTTGAAAAAATTGTAAAGGCGCAAGTGTCAGATTGTAGTCGGAAATGTTTTTGTTTTGAAAAAAGTTAGGACCATATATCTTTTCTTCGGGGTGTTGGGGTCGGTTTCGAGAGCATAAGGTCTCGTTTAATTTTTATCTAAAAAGCACGTGGTCAAGTTTGATCTTAAAACCACCTTCACCGAGCAAAGTTCTGTCGTGTCTTTTTGCTGCTCAATGACCACTAAAAATGCAACAACTTCCTACATATGTCTTTTTCACAGATTGTACATTTTACACCTTTTAACCATTGAAAATTTTTGTTGCTTCTAGTGAGCTACAAAGTCTTTTTCGATATTCTGCCTTGTCTTATTTTCTTTAGCCAATTAATTTATTTTCTTTCAAATCAAGTTAAAAAAAAAAGCAAGGCATCAATCCTTCTTGATGTCCCACGAAAATGTCGTTTTTGAGAAGTTACAATGATAGAACTTGCAAGTTCTGAAAACTTTTTTCCTAATCAAAGGCCACAAATAAATTGATGTGGTTACAAAAAGGTTTATATGTTCATTTATCGAGGGGGTGTGCTATATATATGACAAGTAGTGTTACATACTCTTGTTTTGTACGTGGACCACGACATCACGTGGTAAATTGAGGCCTGAATTGGTATAATTATCTTACAACCAGTATGAACCTTTTGAAAGGTTTATAAGATTGCCATGCCTTGTATGGGATGTGATTTGCACTCTTATAATTTATTTGCACTCTCAAAAATATGTGTCATGTCATTTATACCCTTAGTATTTGTGTCTTGATTATCACACTTCACTAATTAATTTAGGGGTATAAATGGCAACACATACACATTTTGAGTGTTCCAATCAATAAATGGAGTGTGCAAATCACTTCCGTTAATACCATGTCATCAATTTATTAACAACTTTTAAGGGTTTAAAAACCGTGGGTCATACATAGTTAATTCGACCTCATTATTAAAAGACCAAATTTACCATTCAATATAATTATTAAAAGAGCAATGTTGTCACTGATCTTTTCAAAGGTTCAAATTCCCATTTAAACAACAAAAGAAAATTGCCATTAAAAATATAAATTTTTTCACCCAACTTTTGAATATCCTCACTCGATCATTGGTCAAGCTTTTCATAATACTAATAGTGGAAGTTCTTAGTTCACGCTACTTAAAAGATTTAATTGGTAAAGTTTTAGATATTAAAGAATTTATATTTAGAGTTATTTGCAAAAATCGTTCTTATGGTTTGGACAAATTGCATGCTCGTCTGCGTGGGTTGGAAAGTGTAGGTGGTCTTTTTGTGGGGAAACCTTGGATCTATTTTCGTCATTTCTTACACTGAAATGACTAAAATACACTTATATATATTTTTGTTTTTCTTCTTTAATTTTTCTTAATTCTAATTCATCATCTCTACCTTTTATTCAACTCCATTATCCAAATTTCCACACATATAAACACAAACAAAAACCTTTCAAAAA
Source organism: Tanacetum coccineum (assembly GCA_026074375.1). Classification (NCBI taxonomy): domain Eukaryota; kingdom Viridiplantae; phylum Streptophyta; class Magnoliopsida; order Asterales; family Asteraceae; genus Tanacetum; species Tanacetum coccineum. The sequence continues at coordinate 28,277 of BQNB010023896.1, read as the reverse complement.
CATTATCAAAATTTCATGATTTTGACTTATAATTTCATACTCGACTATATCTATATATATTGAATCCAAAAACAAAAGTTATATTGATATTTCAACTCTGCATCTACAATTATGACTAAACAAACATTAAACCATCTTTACACAAACAATTGCGTCAAATCTTCAAACCAATCTCCTTGACAACAATCTTACACCAACAACACACTTAAAAAAACACAAGTTATACCTCCTTTTCATCTTTTAATCATTTTTTATTTCATAATTGCTAAAACTAAATTACACAACATTAACACATCGTGAAATTGTGAAAATTCACTACTAATCACACACAAAAAATGATTTTGACAGATCTTTTTTGTTTTTTTGTCAACAAATTTAAGTTGCACACAAATACACATATTTGTGAAAATTCTTTTGTAAACTTTGTGTGAATGTAGTATTTCTCTTGCCACAAATACACTTATTGCCATTTTGGAAAGTGTGCACGGAATTGGTTTTTTTTGAAAATTTGTGGCAAACTGGATAATGGCAATTTGTGGCAACAGATCTATATTTAGGTCATGTTTGGTATGAGGGTTTAGTATGGGTTTTGATGTGATGTGACACTAAACATTTGTTTGGCTGTATATATTGAAATAGGGAATGGATTCATCAATTAAAAAGTGATAGATAGCAAACTAGCTAGGTTTGGGTGGGTTTTAACATTTTTGTGGGCCATCTATTATTTTTCTCCTCTCTTTCTTTCTATATTTATTTCTAGTAATGATGTTTTTTATTATAAAGTTATTATATAAAATATATAATATTATTATATAATATTAATTTATCTCTCCAATCATTTTACCAAACCAATACTAAATCCAAATCCTACATCGAATCCAAATCCTAATCCAAACCCACTCACATACCAAACGCACCCTTATACATTTGGATTTCATTTTTCTTTTGTGTATGTGTATGCGTTAATGTTTGTGTGTATGTGCAACAATAGTGTTAGCAATAAGAAAAGTGTTATCATTCTAGTGAATTGGTCTTTGTAATATTTTTTTTGAACGGCGGAATTTTATTAAAAAACTAGCAAGGAGCTAGAAACTTACAAGATTACAAGATGAGGGTTTTTAAGCCAATCGATCCAACTAAAAGAAGCTTTACATTGATATCTTCACCAATAAAAAGAACGGGACACAATATCCTCAAAAATACACGCCTTCGTAGGAAGATCTGAACAAAAAATTCTCTTATTGCGAAAATTCCAAATAATCCACCAAATAATATAGCAAACTTCTTCGAGCAACTTTTTATACTTAGTGTGAAGACGAAGATTTAAAAGCCATTCTAACCATTCCTCGTACGAAGAAAGCTCCATAAAATTAACATCCCACCAACTAGTGATCTTACGAAAAACCTCTCTAGCTATATGGCAAGCGAAGAAAATATGGCTAGCCGATTCTACCGCTTTATCACATATTGGACATAAAATAGATTTTATAGTCATACCTCGTCTAGAAATATTCAACCTAGTATGAAGGCAATCCAACCTTACTTTCCAGGCATGAACATTTACTTTAATGGGCACAACATTAATCCAACGGGTTTTGGTCGAAACCTTCGGCAACCAACGATCATCGATCAGCCTTCGAACATAAGCAACGAAGAATTCTCCTGAGCCCTCTAAAGACCAAACCCGCCTATCCTTCATGTCAACGAGAGCAGCACCCTCCATACTCGCCAAGAGCTCTTTGTAATATTTAGTTCTCTTATCAATTAATCTTTTGTAATTATATACATATACTATGAAAGGGTTAAAACTACGTCGTTTTAACTACTTTGCTACAGTAGCTACAGTAACCGGCCCATTGGGCTGCCATTTTGGGCCGGCCCATTTAACTTTTTTTTTGTGTTTAAGTAGGCAACTTAAAAAATAAAAATAAAAAATTGCTCGGCACAAAATAGAATTTTTTTTACAAAATTACTGATTTATTCAGATCAAAAAATATCCGCGCCATGAGGCCCAACACATAAGCCCATATAAAAAAATCTATTAAACATGAGACCGAAAAAATAAACCCGCTAAAAAAAATTGCTCAGCACAAAATAGGAAAAAAATATATAGATTTATTCAGATAAAAAAATACACACGACATTACGCCCGCCCAACACATAAGCCCATATAAAAAAAACTATTAAACATGAGACCGAAAAAATAAACCCGCACAAAATAAAAAATTACTATGAAAGGGTTAAAACTACGTCGTTTTAACTACTTTGCTACAGTAGCTACAGTAACCGGCCCATTGGGCTGCCATTTTGGGCCGGCCATCTCTTGTCCTTCTTGCAATGCCAATGTTGAATATGCTAATCATGTTTTCTTCGAATGCGACATTGCTACCGATATGTGTTACAAAATTACTGATTTATTCAGATCAAAAAATATTCGCGCCATGAGGCCCAACACATAAGCCCATATAAAAAAATCTATTAAACATGAGACCGAAAAAATAAACCCGCCATACAAAAAATTGATCAGCACAAAAATCGGAACAAATATATAGATTTATTCAGATAAAAAATTTCACAGAATTACGCCCGCCCAACCATAGCCATTTAAAAAACTATTAAACATGAGACCGAAAAATAAACTTCGTTCAAAGTAAATAATTTATCTATGAAAGGGTTTTAAACTACGTCGTTTTAATTACTTTGCTACAGTAGCTACCAGTGCCGGCCATTGGCTCAATTTTGGGCAGACCCACTTTTGGGTCGGCCATCTCTGTCCTTCTTGCAATGACACAATGTTTGATATGCTAATCATGTTTTCTTCGAATGCAACATTGCTACGTATGTGGAAGATCGTTTTAGATGGGTGATATTCTTTTTTTTTTTTTTTGCAAGCTTCTTTTAGGATTCTTTCAAATGATTGGATCATCCTCTTGATGTTCTTAAAGAGAAATAACACAGTCTATGTTATTACTACTTCGATTCTTTGGTGGTTTTGGAGATACCGAAATAGCGTCATGTTTAACTCTCAACCGTTGAGGAAAAAGTGATCTATTCGATAATGTTCGTTTCTCTTCATTTTCGTGGCTTCACAATAGAGACCATATGAGTTATCTTGGAATGATGGCTTATGTATCACCTTTCGATCAGCGTTAATGGCAATGGTTCGAGGCTGCTTTTGGTTTTTTTCTGAAGCTGGCGTTCAAGTTCGCTGGGTTGGCGTACTGTACGCCAAGTTTTTTCGTTTGGCATCTTCGTCGGTTTTGAGGATGTTCTTTTTTTCATCCTTCTCTCGGACTTGTTTGGGTGTTTCATCTAAATCCATCCGAAGGAAAACGGTGGCTCGGCTCCGGGATGAGGGGGTTTTTCTTTTGCCGGAATGTGAAAACGATCTGTCGGCCTTGTGATCATAAGTTTTTTTCATCCCATTTTGATTCCCTCGCAGTTAAGTTCGGATTTTTCCTTTTTTGTTGTTATGTAATTCTTTTTGTTGACGCTATTGTACATAAGTTCTAGCGTTTGCTAGACTCTTTTTTTATATATATTCCATTTTGCCGTTCTCAAAAAAAAGTAGGCAACTTATATAAATAAAAAATAAAAAATTGCTCGGGCACAAATAGAATTTTTTTTTACAAAATTACTTGAGATTTATTCAGATCAAAAAATACCCACGACATGACGCCCAACACATAAGCCCATATAAAAAAAACTATTAAACATGAGACCGAAATAATAAACCCGCTAAAAAAAATTGCTCAGCACAAAATAGAAAAAAAAAATATAGATTTATTCAGATAAAAAAATACACACGACATTACGCCCGCCCAACACATAAGCTCATATAAAAAAAACTATTAAACATGAGACCGGAAAAATAAAACCGCAAAAAAAAAAAAAAAAAAAAAAATTTAATGCCCCGCATCAACGCGCGTGCAATCATGCTTAAAAAAAACACCCACATTTATGATAAAAGAAACACCGCCCCGCAACAACGCGCGGGCAACTATGCTTGTTAATCTAATTTGGGAAAAAAAAGAAGTTAGCCCAACATAAGCCCAATTAGATTGGATTAGAAGTATAAAAACCTTCCTTGCTTAACAAGGAAGATTGTAGATTTCATTTGTCACTCTAAACATTCCTAATTTTCTCTCTAATTAAAATCTTTCATTTTTACTCTTTGTTTTCTCTCACTGAAAGCTTAACCTTTCTATACGTGTGATCATGCTAAGTGACATACTTACATGGATTTTGAGTGATTGTTCGTGGAATCAAAGTGTAAAAAGTTAAAGATTTAAGATTTCGAAGATGATTTTGGTGTCTTTTTGTGTGATTTTTACTATTTGCCATCTTTCTACATTAGATTTGCAATTTTATGTTAAAAACGTTGATTAGTAATAAATTTTGCAAAAAGAACAAATTTCTTACGCTTTGTTTTGAACATCTAAGTGTTTTTCTTTGGTTTCATGATGAGTTCGGTGCGAAACGAGGAAGTATTGATGATGTTCGGTGATTAAACGGTTTTTATTGATCGATTTCGGTGGTTTTCAAGGTTTTTGGGCGAGAAACTTTGAAGATTAAGTGGTTTAAATCGAACTCGGCGAGCAAAAACGGTTTTCTTTACCTTTTCGTTAATATAACTGAAGTCGATTTCGGTAAAAACGGTTTTTCTTGGAGACTTCGTTGATCATAACCGTTTATCAAAATCGGTGCTTAATATTTTGTGACTTCGGCACTTGTAATTGAATATCGGATTCAGTGCTTTGATTATTTGATTTCGGTATTCATAACAGTTTATCAGATTCTGGGAAGTGTTTGATTTAGGTATTCATAACCGTTTACCCGATTCGGTGGAAAGTGTTTGATTCGGTATTAGTAATTGATTATCAAATTCAATATTGATTTCGGCATTTCAGATTCGGTTATTACTTTCGGCATGTGAATTCGGTTTATAGATTCGTATCTTAGATTCAGTGAATAGTTTCGTTTACTTGGTTTCGGTACTTGAATTCAGTATTTCAGAATCGGTTACTTGGTTTAGTGTAACTTGAATTCAATATTTCAAATTCGGTTACTTGGTTTAGTGTAACTTGAATTCGGTATTTCAGATCCGGTTACTTGGTTTAGTCTAACTTGAATTCGGTATTTCAGATTCGGTTACTTGGTTTAGTGTAACTTGAATTCGGTATTTCAGATTCGGTTTCTAAAAGGAGTCGGTACTTGACTACGATGCTTAAATTCGGTTTGATACGGGCTTGTTTGTTTCGGTTAGTGGGCTGAAATAGTACTTGGGCTTAGTTTGTTATCCGAATTGCTTTAACCAAATTTCTAGTGTTCATAAAACCGTTGTAGTATTAAACGTTCATTATACAATTTGATTTCACAAACACCACTCTTTATCATCTTAATAAGATCCAGATAGCATTGTTCATACAACATTTTGTTTACAATGGCTAGCTCTGAATCTCAATCCATTCTTGATGTAGGTACGTAAAATCATCCTCCAATGCTTGTTAAAGGCAACTATATTCTAGGGGCGTGCAGGAAACCGAAAAACCGAACCGAAACCTAAAAAACCTGAAGAACCGAAACCGATTGAAAAACCGTTGGTTTGGTTTTTGATTTTAAAAAAACCAAAAGTTCTGGTTCGGTTTGGTTTTAGCATTAAAAATAATCAATATAAACCGAACTGATCTTTTCTAAACATCGGAACAAAAATAAGTTATGATCGAAGCTAAGACGCGATGAATATGCCCCGCGATTAACTATATCATGTAAAGTAACTACTCTTTGTTTCATATACTTTTTGAAGATGCCATTTAGGACACATAATAAGTTTTCTTTTATGAGTTTTGTGTTTATTAGGTTTTTATTGTTGTTATTGTGTTGCTTTATAACACATACACATTTTTTTTAGGATTTTATATGGTCATTTATTTTTTATTGTCATTGTCGTGTTTTTTTGTTTGGATTGTTTCTTTAAAGCTTTGAAGGTGTTGGTTTATGGTATATTCCAACTCGACTTTGTAAAAGTAAAGCTCAATAAATCGTATAAGAACCGAAAAAACCAGAAAACCAAACCGAAAATAAACCAAAAACCTAAAAACCAAACCGGCACAAAAACCAAATCCGAATGGTTTTTAAAAATCAAAAACCAAAAATTTTCAGTTCGGTTTCGGTTTTGGTTTTATACAAAAACCGAACCATGCTCACTTCTATTATATTCCATGGGCAAGTCGATTTGTGCGATATATCGATTGGAAAAAGGAACTTGGGAAGATGATCAAGGACTTAATTACCAATGGTCCTTGTCAGATGAAGATGATTCGTGATCCAGAAATCAAGATCGTAATACTCCTATTGAACCATTTGACAAACTTCAAACATAGGCTAATCTTAATGTTGATGAAAAGAAATGTTTGGAGGCAAATATCGATGCTATGAATGCTATTCTTTTGGGTATACCAAATGATATTTGCAATGCTGTTGATGCATGTAAGACTGCTCAAGCAATGTGGGCACGTGTGAAACGTCTTATGCAAGGAACTGAGCTAAGTTAGCAGGAAACAACGTCAAGACTTGTTGATGAATTTGATAAGTTCAAATCTATGCCTGAAGTATCTATTGGATCATATTATCAACGTTTTTCAAAGGTTATAAATGATCTTGAGCGTCATCTTATCTTACCCACTACCATTGCTTCAAATACCAAGTTTCTTAACTCTCTTCAACCCGAGTGGAAAAAGTATGTAATGATGGTTCGTCAGACCAACAAGATTTATGAGGTAGATTTTGATCAGCTGTATGATTATCTCAAGCAGAATGAGAAAATTGTAAATGACTCAAGGGCAAAAAGAGCTTCTAGGACACATGATACACTTGCACTTGTGGCAAATTCTTATGCTATATAATCCTCTTCTCATGTTTCCTAACCATATTATGTTGCACTCTCTCCTTCCGAAAATGACTTTGAAGTTGATATTAAGTTATATGATTTCCATGTTGACGCAATTAGTGATGATCCAGTGGAAAATCTTAATACATCAATGATGATGCTGAAAATGACTTTGAAGTTAATATTAAGTCATATGATTTCCAAGCCGAAGCAATTAGTGATGATCCAGTGGAAAATCTTAATACATCAATGATGATGCTTGCTCGAGCAAATACTTGACACCTACAAATAATCAACTTAGGGTTTCTTCAAATACTCGTAATCAAGCATATGTGCAATGTGGTCGGATTGATGTGCAAGGCTAGAATACTGGAAATGTCGGGTATGCCGGTAATGCTGGGAGGAATACTAGACGAATTGTTGGAAATTTAAGGAATACTGCAAATACGAGCAATGTTCAGAGGGCTACTGGAAACAATGGAAATGTTCAGAGGGTTCTCAAAACTAGTGCAAATACTGGCAACGTGCAGATGATTAAGTGCTACAATTGTAATGCAAAGGGTCGTTTGGCCCAGGATCCTCCAAAATCAAGAGTTAGAGATTCAAAGTTTCAAACTACTTTAAAGAGCAGATATTATTAGCCAGGAAAGTTGAAGCTGGAATTCCTCTTACTGATGAAGAAAATGATTTGGAGTGAGTTGGAGTGAGTTCGCAAAGATGTGATGTTGATGTGATAGTGTAGAGCCTAAGCTTCAAATTCAAAATTAAAATTTTGAATGTTAAGAAAGGTAGTGAGGTGGCAAGGTGCGTAGGAGAAGTTTGGGTGAATTGTGTAAGTGTATGATTTGAATTTCAAACTCAAGAGAGTGTGTGAAGGCAGCTTTGAGTGTGTGTGTGTGTGTGTGTGTGTGTTGTTTGAAATTCAAATGAGTGTGTATGTGAGTGCGAAGGTGAGGAAGATAATAAATAAGAGATATGTGGATGCGAATGTTGGGATGTGATGTTTAGGAGCATATGTTGGAATGTGATGTTTAGGAGCCTATGTTGGAATGTTGGGGGACATAAGGTACAACAAGTACAAGAAGGTATATTGCGTAAGAGAATGTAAGTTGTCCCATGTGGGTGTTTTGGGGAAGTTTAAGTGAGGAAGGTTTAGGCTTGTTGTTGTGAAAATAAGTGATGAAAATGAGGGTGATAATCAAAAAATTGATTGGGTTGATAATCACATTGTCATAAGAAAGAAAAAAGATGGACAAATGTGATTATGTAATGGTTTAGGAAATGAATGTTTAGAGTGTGTGGAAGATGTGAATAATCTTTTGTTGGGTAGAAAAGATTGACAAATGATTAGAAAATGTTTAGAGGAAAGTATGGTGTAGAAAACATGCGAGGAAAACATGTGGAGTATGGTGTAGAAAATGCAGTAACAGACTTATCACATTACATCTATAACATTTATCAAATATTTTTTATTATTCATAAACTATACAATGAATAATAAACGACATTATTAGTTATTGGTGGTTAGTTTTCTTTTCATGTTAGTCTTTAGTCTTTCTTTGTTAGTCCTTCCATTAGTTATTCAGGTCCTACTGTGAGTCCGTGAATTATTTTTTTTGCATTATTAGTCTTTAAAATGTATGATCTTTAGGTTTTTCTTTGTTAGTTTTTTCGTTAGTCATTAAGGTTTGGTGGTTGGTTTTCTTTATATGTTCGTCTTCAGGCTTTCTTTATTATTCCTTTTTTACAAAGTTTTCTTTACGTATTAATCTGTAGTCTTTAAGCTTTTCAGATAAAATAAATATAAAAAATATCATAAAACTTAACTTAAAATTAGATTCTTTTACAAAGTTTTGGGCTTAAATGTAATTTGTGTTTGTCAATCATAATATTACATTATTTTACATCGAACTGCTAAAGTCTTACAAATTTTTTTTTTTTATAGTTTGTGTTTTATAAACGAAGATTTAGTTTTTCAATGGTTTAGTATTCTCAAATAGAAAAGATGAAGTATCTGAATGTGCAAGTATACTTGTTGAAATACAAATAAATCCATATTATATATTTATTCTTTAAGAATAGGGCAAAAGGTTACTATCTCCGTCTCAAAAATATTTTTTCGCCGACAAAAGACTATTTGAATGTGCAAGTATACTTGTTGAAATACAAAAAAATCCATACTATATATTTATTCTTTTAGAATAGGGCAAAAGATTACTATCTCCGTCTTAATTTTTTTTTTTCGCCGACAAAAGACATTGAATTTAAGAAAATAAATAAAAATTGTAGGTTTTTTCTTCTTATCATTTGCAGATTGACCGTTTTATCCGTAACTAATTAAGTAGTTTTTCTTTTAAAGTATGTAATAATAACTTCAAATGAAAGTAATGTGGTAAATTCGATAAAAGTTTTTTTTTCCACTTTTAATAATGGACAATTCATTTATGACAACCAAAAAAGAAAATATGTATAATAAATTTAAGACGGAGCGAGATTTCACATGTGCATTGGTATCCAGCCACATTGATTTGATTTTTGTTGATCTTTTATTAAAGTGCTCAGTGCACACTTGTAGGCAAATCTTGAGGCTTGTAACAATGCCAGTTACACCGTTTCCTGCGTTAGACTAAGAGTAATCCACCAAGCCATTTGGTCGGTCTCCACCTGACATGATCGAACCCCTCATTACTTGGCATTGTAACCGATCGAACCCACCCTGACTTTTTCATTTGTTTGGGTCGGGAGGAGACCGGATGAATTGAGAAAAGACCAAGCCAAAAAGTAACTTTTGGGGTGTTTGTGATTAAAAAAACCATATTTTTCTTATAAGAACCCTCATTAGTGTAATGTTTTATTTTAATTAATGAAATTAAAAAAAAAAAGTGTTCGGTCACCTGTTCGGTCGGATTACGGGGTTTGGTCACTGTTTGGTCAAAGAGAGAGAAAGCTGAGGTAACGCTGATGTGGCGGTCACATTGTTTGATCGGATTACTCTTAGGGCATGTTTGGTACGGAGAAATAAGGCGAAAGAAAGGGAAACTAGGTGGATTTCCAATGTTTGGTAGTGTGAAGAAATTAAAACACGAAGATTTCATATTTCTCTAGAAATCAAATTGCACTAGAACCAATTCTATCACTTTTGGAATTCAACTTTGAGGCACAAGTATAAAAAATGGAGGTCACGTGACTTGCACATATTCACAAAAAAGTTTACACTTCCAACATCTTATCCCCTTCTCCATTTTAAGGATCTGATAAACGATTCTCCATTTTCGTATATTATGCCTCATGCTATGACAATTGATTTATCATTGTTATTGTTTCAATAATTAGCAATTCGTGATTGTTAATAAACAATTCATGGAATTTGTTTTTGATTGGAATGTCTCATTTTCTATGGCTTCTTTCTTCTAGCTGTAAAAAAATTGTTTTGATTTTGAATGTTTCCCAATTTGATTATCTAATTCCAAGATTCAGTTTTTTCATAGGTTTTTCTCATCTAACAAATTGTTAAAGAAAAAATATTATCAAATATAATATTTTTTATTGCTTATTTCTCGGGTAAAGTTTGTGTAGTTACCAAACAATAGAATTTATCAAAATTCTTTACTAATTTTTATTCTCTAAATTTCTAATTTCTACTTCATTTCTTTTGTCTGAAATTTTTTCTACCAAACGTGCCCTTAGTTTTATAAGCTCCCCATGGTTGTGATAATGGGGTCTTTTGGCATTTGTTTATTTATTATTTTCTTTTTGAATGTGAAAGTGGAGTTAGGGTCAAATGAGAATAAAATTAAAATGAGAAGAGTGAGAAGAAATGAACATTTTTGAAATGCATTTATAAAATTAGATACATCTCCTTTTAAAATTCTCACTTATTTAAAATGTGTGATTAAAAATATTTCTTATTTATCTCATTTTAGTTTTTTTATTGTATCCTTTCACTGTGTAAGTGGAGTGAGTGTTTTTTTATTGTGTTATAACTTATAAAAATGTAATTGGGGAAAATGTGTTTTGATTTTATGACCTTTTTTTTCTTTTTGCATTTGTTTAGTTTTTTTTTAACGTGAAAGGGGTGTGAGTGTGTTTTTCTTATGTGTTATAAGATATAGTTATCTTATAAATAGTCTCTCTTGGTCAAGATAAAAAAATTAAATTACTATCACATTTATTATGCATGAGAGTTGAGGTTGACATGATGACATGAAACCATTACATAGAATCAAATGTCATTTAACATTTTATTATCTCACAAGATGTTTGCGATCAATTTTACAAGTAAACACTTATTTGCACATTGATCTTTTTTTGAACGGCAACTTTATTAAAAAAACTAGCAAGGAGCTAGAAAAACATTACAAAGAAATAAGATTGGGATGCTTGGTTCTTATCCTTTCGACTTTCTTCCCGTCTCAATCTTATTTGCACATTGATCTAGTTAAATTTAAGTAAATTGGATGCTTTCTGGTCATTCCATATATAAAAAAAATTGTCAAAAAAACAAAAGAATTCAAGAATGGAAACTTGAAATTAGATCCTGGACTTCAAATTTAAAAACATATCATGCTTTTTCCCTTTACTTGTATGGTTACAAACACTAATCAACTAAAAATTGAAACTAACTAGAAAGCTGACTTGGACTAAAGAACCCTGACTTACATTTTACTTGGAAATTGAACTCCCGTATCTTGCTTTCACCTTGCGTGCACCTTTGCTAGAAACTCTTGAAACACCTACTAGTCACTTGTGATTACCCATAATGTAATTGGCGAAAACGAATCAGACTAAAAACCAACCCTGACGAACGCTTACCCACAATGTAAATGTAATTGGCGATGAAAAATAAAAACATTTTTAATCAACTATACATGAATCTTGAAAATTGGAACGGAAAGCTTATCTCAGATCAAACTATGACAACATCAACACTCAAGAGATAAGTCAAACTTGTTAAAGGTTATAATAAAATAATAAAATTAGGAAGGTGATTTGTACACTTCTCAAATTGATTTGCACACTCAAAATTTAGTGTGTCTTGACATATATATCCTTAGATCACTTCTGTGGAAAACGTAGAGGGGGTGAATGCGTTTTCCCTTAAAATTTTCTCCTACCAAAAGGTTTGTTTATAAAATTTAAAATCTTTTATATCTAATTGTCCATCAATGATTGATTTAATGTGAAATAGATTTAGTGGTCACAATAAAACAACAAGTACCTAAACACATAGGCGTATCAAATCAAGGGTACATTGAGCAATAGTCTAAACACGAAGCTTAAAACGTACTAAGCCTTGACTTTTCCGCAACTAAGATGTTTAGACTATGTGATGTATTCATGATTGTGATTAACGCACCACATGCTTATCAAGTGAATATAAATGTAAATAAATAACACTAGTGAGGATGCAAAGGATATAAGGCACGTTCTTTTATAGTGGTTCGGCTACAAGGACACCTTCCTTGCCCTACTCCACTCCCCGAGTCACCTACTCGAGAGTTTGAATGCACTAATCACCATAACTCCTTTAACCGGCGGAGAAGCCTCACAACTTTTACTTACCCTTTTATCCGGTGCTAAGTTAAACACCGGGTTCTATGAGAAAGAACCATTCACCAATATACTAACACCCTTCCACCATTCCTAATCTAGATATGGTTTAACCAACAATATGGTTTTCAACACGTCAAAGATGTTTGTCCTCTACTAGGTACCAAACATTTACACTTACATCATCTTCACCTAAGTACTTTACACTTCATAGAAAGGATAATAAGAATGATAAGATAGAAAAAGCTTGAGATTAAGAGGCTTGGCTCATGTGGATGTGGAAACCTTGCTTGTAAGATGGTATGACAAGATAATACTTTAGAAGTACTTAACTTGACAACATATCTTCATAATAGATCTACAAAGACAAAGAACATAAGAGGAATAGACGATCAGTTATACACTGATTATCTAGAAAGAGAATTGTATTTCTAAGTATATAGAATCAAGAGAAATGAGTTGGTATTTATAGCCAACAAAGTTACTGTATGCCGGTTCTTCCGGTGCTGTTGACAAAGGGCACCGGCTTGCAAACCAGAGGGCACCGGAATACAGTAGCTGATTTTATGTTTTAAAATCTTAAAGAATAATATGAGGATTTGTAAAGCCTTTTTCATTTTTGATGAATAAGTATGAACTTTGATAGTTTAAAGTGATTAAACATAAGTAATGTATAATTTTGAAGAAGACTTTTTTATGAAAGAAATAACTTCAAGAAATGTTTATGTGAATATGGTCTTTATGTGAAAAATATTTAGAGGACTAGTAAAGTTGTGATTTTTTGAAAAGACGTTGTTGTGAAAATAACTTTGGAGAAAAAAGATTATTTACAAGAAGTATATTAGAAAAACTTGTTGATATGATATGTTATGAGAGAAATGCAATGAGTAATTAGAGATTAGTTTTAGAGAGTTAGAAAAACTATTGGTTTAGAACAAATAGATTTTGTTTTTACTTTATAGGTTTATGTTTTGTCATCGACAAAACAAAATGAGAGATCGTAAAATATAAATAAACGTTTTTACGGTTTACTTTGTATTAACAACTTCTACTCATATTCACTCCTACAAGGGTATACAGGCCGGTCCTGAGATTTCGAATGCCCTGGACGAGCCGAGTGAAATATGCCCCTTATAAATAAGCAACAAATTTTGTTTTACGGGTTTGGATAGTGTATATTAGTTTCTCTAACGACTCATTTGCTTACAAGTAACTTTTTTATGTTTAAATCTAAACCATCTCAAACTCGTACATCAAAAATATTGTGATTAGCTCCATCAACATAAACAATTTTGAGGACTCTCGTTATTTTATTTAATAGGATTCTCATTATTTATGAATTTTCATTATCATCACTGCCTTAACCTCGTGTTTTTCTAGGTTTTCATTGTTTATAGGATTTTCATTATCTATATTAACGTCAATCTTGTCGTTATTTTCTGCAACATTATTATTATTCTTTTTCGTTCTAATTACAAACCTATCCATAGACACGTGTTGAGGTCGCTCAGATTCATGTTGTATTTTTTTCGTTTTCTGTTTTGAGCACTTGAGGGTTGTGAACGACGCAACATAATAAACTCGAGTGTAAATTATATATAATTCTAATAATGCAAGAATAATAAGTATGCGACAATATCACCTGATCAAAATTGATGAAGAGAAGAAAAGATGATCGTTTGATGGCCTAATTGTTTCGAATTCGACTCTTAATTCTTGTAACCACAATTCACAAACTTCTGGATGTGATGGACTGCGGGTGATGTTTAAATCTATGAAATTGCCATGTACAGATACACATGTACTCGTGTCTATTGCTTCATTCTTTTTTAATTATCTTATTTTGAATTAGTCATATAATATGGCTGTGTTTGGTTGGGGGTTTTTAGGGGCTTATTGGGGCTTGGGCTTTTAAAATAAGTCGGCTTATAAAATAAGTCTCGTTTGTCACGCGGGCTTATGAAAGAGTTTTTAAAATAAGCCGACTTAGAAAATAAGCTTCATAATAGGGGCTAAAAACTTTAGCCCGGGGCTTTTGAACCATAAATTACTTATATACCCACAAAAATATCTAACACATACCAAAAATTTATTTAATTATGTCCTTTTTAGTAATTTTGCAATAATAAGCCTCAGCTCCAGCCCATTGGCCAAAAAAGTTTAAAAAAATACAAATTTTAATTTCGGCTTATAATATAAGCCCCAGCCCCAGCCCTAGCCTCAACACAAGCCCCAACCCCAACCTATTTCGCCAAAAATACCCTATATGTTTGTAAGTTAATTACTAGTATCATTTAGTGAAGTGGGCTTTTATTAAAATGGGATCTAATGAACTTAGTATAGGTAAACATGGATACATTGATGCCCCCTCTTTGGGCTGCTAATGGGCCGTCGCCCATAGCCAAATTCAGGCCCGAGAGTATAAATATCAAGACACACTACTTTTAAGTGTGCAAATCAATTAGAGGAATGTGCAAATCACCTCCCATAAAATTGTATCACATTCCACTAGAAGTAATGATGTAATTTTCTCTATAACTTAGAGCACAAGGTGTCATGACATGAACGGGCTCAAGCTAGTTCGTAACCTCAACGCCACATTAGATTGGCACACAACTCATTCACACACCAAAATACCACATCCTTCATGGCTCAAGCCAGTTTGACCCCACCCACAATTTTATTTTATTTTTACTTTTTTTTTCAAACAAACTAAATTTCATTCATTAATAAAATAAAAACACAATAGGAAACTTAAAAAACTTACGAAACTTAAAAAACACACGAAAAAAATAAAAGACAATACAATACGAAATAAAAACAATACGAAACTTAAAAAAATACAATAACTAATTGTCTTAGCCATATTTCCTTATTATTTCATCTTTTTTCCTGTTGATGAGGGCGGCTTGTGCTTCCGGCATACCGTCGGTTTTGAGCGTGAGAAACTCTAGTTCTTTACACTTCATTATAGTCAAGTCTTTTTGCTTCTTCACATCGTACACCTATTCGGTGACTTCACTTTTGCGACGAAATTCGGATTGTAAAACATCTGACAACTCTTGTGAGTGACTTCCGCAGAGCTCGAAGTACACGACTTTGTTTTTTTTGGCGTTACGAGGTTTGCAGGGGGCGTGGTCTCACGTCTTCACCGAAGAGTTCGGCGTGCCCGGTCACATCATCCGGATTAAGCGGTTCGGGCGAGTCCCACTTGGCCCGTTTCTTTAATACACGTGTTAACATGAGATTCACAATCTAAACAAAAATCCGGATGTCGAGGAGGCCAAAATAAGAAGCTAGCAATTTCTAGAGAGAGTGGAGAGAGAAGGAAATATGTGTGTATTATTGAGAGAAAAAGTAAAATACACACAATAATTATGAGCCTTACCCTTCATTGGAAGTAAGGAGGGGGTATTTATAGCCTTTGACACGCCTATCTTATACATATTGACGATGCTAGTCCTTACGTGTCGTGGCTATGTTAACTAACTGTAATTCCGTAATGGCGCTCACATTTTTGAGGCTAACAATCTTCCCCCAATGTGCAGACATACAGAATTACTTACAACGTTCCTAACAAGTACAATTACAAAGAAAAATAATAACTTCCAAGGTGCTTCAAATGATGAGGATGACTTATGTGTCTTCTAGTCTTCATACTTGTACCCTAGCTTGAATCCTCTTTGTATTTGCTTGTTGAAGAACCATTATATTAGGTATGAACTGGATTAACTTCCCCCTAATTCATACTGCATGTCTTGAAAAACTTTCTTCATAGACTCCTTTTTCTGAATCAGCTTCTCCCTAAACCAATAACCCAATCTTGAGCAGATTCTGAAACTTTGATGTAGCTCGAACGATCTTCTATCTTCGACATTTAAGTGCACAGTGGAATTTGTTGAGAATCCTACACCAAACATGATTGTTTCTTTGACATTTGGTCTTTGTGATTATTCATTTAGGGGAACATGCTAAGAAATCATCAACATATTTTCTCACATTTTGTAGAATACTTCACAATAACCAATCCAAGGAAGTAGAAACCATAATACCCAGGACGAATCTACCAAACCAATATCTTTATTGACCAGTAAACCATACCAAGTACACATTTCTTCCCCCACGAAGTCGAAACGATAACCCCAAAGTAACAAGTTGAACCACTAACCATCTCTGCGGACTAACTTTCGACATAAAATCTTAAGCTCGATCAAGTGAACCTGTTGTGCGTCCTATAGTACACGTTTTGTCGGACCCCTAAGTATCGCATCGGAAGATAACGAGGCATGACTTTCATAACAAAAATTCACAAGTTATATCGAACGACTTCTATATGAGTCGTTTGAAAATGAACGTTTGATTTTATTAAAAAGTTTAAACAAAAGGACAATGTTTCAAGAGTTCACAAAATAATTAAAGAAGTTTTTAATACACAACCAAACGTTATAGTAATGCAAGAAAATCTACAACATGATGAGACCGCAAAATGTGACTCTATGATGCTCCAAGCTAATCCAAGATAATGCAATTAAGGACTTGAGAATAACATGCTAAAACGGGTCAACATAAAGTTGGTGAGTTTATAGGTCTAATCGCTAAGTGAATAGTAATGTGGACTATACGATTTGGTGACTATTGTATCACATACGATATCATGAAAAGGTTTTAGAGAACATTGTATCACTCACAATGTCTTGAAAGAGTTTTTTGGAGAACATTGCATCACTTACAATGTAGTGATGAGATCGTTGTATCACTCACAATGGTTTGAGACCATTGTATCACTCACAATGTCTTGAGAACATTATATCACTCACAATGTCTTGAATAGTATTTGTGACCATAAAAATAAACGAGCATGTATTCTCACCCCAAAGTAGTTCAAAACGAGTATTAAACAAATAAAAGTAGGGCTATGAAGCTCATACAAGGGTAACTTAGAGAATACGTAAATGTTTAAGTACTCGTGTCCATATGAAAACAATTGAGCATGTATTTTCACCCATAGTAGTTTAAAACGAGTATAAAACAAGTAAAATAGGGCTATAAAACTCACCTCAACAAGTAGTGACAACGGAAATAAAATACGCAAGCTTGAATGCAACAATACGTCCGAACCACGACCTAATTCAATAAGACGCTTTAGGAACACAACGATATTGTAACACCCCCAAAATCACAACGCAGCGGAATACCACTTGGGGTGCTACTTCATAGCATAAAGTACAAGTTACAAAAAACGACTCTAAGTGAGACGTTTTGAAAAGTCAACCATTTGATAATTTTTATAAAATATCAGAGTTACAATAGGTCCCATTTGCAATGCAATAGAAAACATTTTTTAAAACGTTTGTTGAATGGTACTCAAATTATAAAGCCTTCAAAAATATATCCGCGCGACTCGAATGCTCCCGATGCTTAGCTAGCAAAATTATAACCTGAGAAAGTACATGCAAAACGTCAACAATAGTGTTGGTGAATTCATAGGTTTAAGTAAAAGCAGTATTGAAATACTTCAAGTAATATTTCAGTAAGAAAAGTAGCGTTACAACATTTCAAAGTATTATTTCCGAAATTCAAGTAGTGATTCAATAAATCAAGAAATGTTCAGTAGTGGACCCCAAGGTTTAAGATCAGCCAATGACAGTGCAATGAATACAATGTCAAGTAACGAAATTATTACATTATCGCATTGAGCTCATGACACCGAAGCATTAACATATGATGAGAGAGGAAGTTGGTGTTGCAAGACATCCAAGTGTTTTTCTCCGAGAGTTGGTACGGCCAAACACCCAAGTGTTTTTCTCTTTTAGAGTTGATGTTGCCAAACACCTAGGTATTTTTCTCTTTCTCAAATCATGTAGTAAGCAAATCAAGCTTTAATAAGTTCATATGTAAACAACCATGTATCACATATGTATTAGAAGTCATGTAGTAAGCAAGTAAAAGCTTTAGTAAAAATAATTATGTAAGGCTTAAGTAGTAGAAATTCATAAGTTTACTTAGTGAAACGAGCATGTATTCTCACCCCGAAAATAGTTTATGAAAACCATTAAAAGGAAAATGTGGGGCTATGAACTCACTGTAAGTAGAAGTATCGAGCGAGAAATTCAACATAGAAAGAACGGAGACAACGTCTCACCCGCGACCTATAATAATGGTGTGCGTATTAGAAGAATATAACTTATAAGAAAAATGCATAAATTGAATATGTATGTTCTACATATGTATAACGTTATATCATAGAATCCATGTGCGCGACTCAACTTCTTAGTAATACATTTTAAGTTTTTCTGATTTTGACCGATTTTCCTAGTCACTTGACAACCTTCGAAGAAATACCAAATGACCTCAAACGCCTTCCATACTCCATTTTTAACAACCTCAATGTGTTAATAACCTAATGTATTTTTTCCAAATGTTTGACAAGTCTAACTACTTTTCAAAAATTCGACGACTCGAAGTGTCCGGAAAAAGACATGCTGTAACCACTTGAAAGTTTCACTTGATCAGACCCATTTAGACCTCTTAATAAAATCTAGAAAAATTCCAGAAAATCATATACATCATCAAATTCCTACAGTAGCAATTTCTTTAATTAAAAAGGTGTTTGATATGTCTGCTACCCTCACAAACACAACCCAGAAAACTGTTCTCAAACGCAGATTTGACAATGAATCTCGTAAAATTACTTTGACTAACCTCTGTTCACCTTTAACTCATGAAACCACTTTGGATGATTAGTAGACTCTTTGTAGTTATTTTTAGGGTCAAGAAAATCAATAAAAACTATCCGAATGACGGAGTTATGACTCTCACAAAACGACTAAAAAATCTGCCCAGATTCTTGTTCCGAATTTACAACGATCGACCCATCCAAACACACCTATACTCTAACTCATTATACCCAATTCGATTTTAGACACAACCGAAAGCTAAAATATGACTTATTTGTTATAAAATAGTTCTTGTTATAATATTTCAAGTTCAAACGGTTTCTACTACGCCAAATGATCAGTCTTAAATTTTTACCAAATTTAACTTTTTAAAATATATGTTTTTTCCTAAGTTTGACTTATCAAAAACGACCCGTCAAAATGTGTTATTAATTATGGGGTTCACTAGCGTTTGATATAAATCGACATTCCGGATAACTTTTCAGTTATACCCGGGACCCAAAACTCGACCGAACATGATGAAAATACTCTTACAAAATTCTGCACAAACTATATTTTTCTTAAAATAATGTGGTATCTATTTCTAAGCTTTTTGACCCGTTAATTTGAGTTTTTGGACTTAGATATCCTCGCGAAAAGGTAAAACGGCATTTTAAACAACCTTTTAGTTATACTCGAGACCCAAAACTCAACAAAAATGACTAAATTGCCCTTACAAAAATCTGCACAAAACTATATATCCAAAGTGCGCTGAATTTTTATTTTACATATTTTCAAACTTCAAATTGCTCTAAAAACTTTATTTTTGAGAATTACGGAACCCACGATATATCAAATCGAAGCTAGGGACGACCTCTATCATAATCTTAAGCCTAAAATCAGATTAAAAATATTTTTGACGCCCGAAAGGGGCTGTCCGATATCTGCACTAATTCGCCTAACCCGAAACCCTTCCAAACGCGCATTCCACTTCACCACAACTTCACAATATGCCTAATGTAACACCCCCAAAATGGTTCGCAGCGGAATAAGGATCCGGGGCGTGTTACTTCAAGATCAACAGCACAAGATATATATAAGAACGACACAAAAAGTCATTTAAATTGATACATTGGATTTAATTATAAGACATAATACAAAAGCATAAAGCTTTACTTGTTCCTTGTTTAATATTACAAAAGACAACAATACATTTCCCAAAATATGATGCACATAAATCTTTAAGTGTGCAATCCAAAATGTAATCCAATGCATCCTTGGCACCTCGTGCCTATTGACCTCCTGAAAACATTGCTTAAAACGTCAACAAAAATGTTGGTGAATTCATAGGTTTATGTATTTAAATTATGCAGGACCGCAAGACTTTCCCGTGATGTTACAACATATGCCAACAATCACAAAACCAGATTACTGTTGCACTAAGCTCATGACACTGAAGCTCAACCTATATTTGCTATTTTAGCAGTTATTTTGCCCGTACAGATGTTGTAACCCGCAACATCCAAGTCCGACATGGTCAACGTTCGTTCCCGGTGATAGCTAATCACCCAAACGGGGAGGTTAATCCCAATAGATCTATTTATAACATTCGCGCTCACATAATGCAATTAACAACTACATCTATGCAATTGACAGTTCATGATAATGGGCTCAGGAGGGTTATCGCTACTTAGGCAAACACATAATCAATATATTTAAAACACTTGCGTCCAATTTATAAAACAAAGCATGTTTTCACCCCAAATAATAGTAAATCAGTAAAACTGTAAAAAGTGGGGCTATGAACTCACCTTGAGTACAGATAGTCCAAATAATCACAGATAAAACGTCACGCAAGGAACATACTGTTGTGGAAAGTTTTATTTTTAGTGAGGGTTCTTTTCTTCATAAAAATGGAGAAGGTCTTCAATGTTTTTCTCTTTTTTTTATAAGGTCTTCAAAGGGTATCTCTTTTAATGGTGACCGGCAAATGTCAGTCAAAAGTCTTCAATAATGTAATACATCTGTCTTTAATAAAGTAGCACACCTGTCTTCAATTATCAATCTCTTTAATAATGCTGCTGTCTTCTTTTGTCGCCACTATCTTCAATAATTCTTTCTTTTATCGTCATTGCTTACGTCTTGAATAGTACTTCTTCTAGAAATCTTAGCTATTACATTTTTCTCTAAAAGATTACATTTTATAATAAATCTATACTATCATAGGGATCTTGAGAATCCTGGAACAAGTCTTCACTAGGAGTTGGAGATCGTCTAATATAATTCATCATTCTTGCAAATTCTTCATCATCGTCACAATCTAAAATCTTTTTAGCAAGCTCACTATTTGACTTTGATAACCTTTGATACAGACTTTGTCTTTTTTGTTAGATGTACTTGGGGTTTCTTTTGGGTTCTTGAATAAGACTTTGTAATATTTGATAACCGCTTCCTTATCTGCTTGATGATCATTAACCTGTTTCCACCACTTAACACTAAATTGTCTAATTAACAATGGTGGTGATGTGCCTTCTGCTTCCTTCTTTTTATGGGTAAAAGATAAAATCCAAGGTAACTTAAATATGGCTGAGAACTGGAGAGTGTACTCGAATGAAGGTACACCTTCTTGTATAAACAAATTCTTGTATTGATTATATCCTTCTAAAACTTTGGTAGGGAAACTTTCTGGGATTTGACCCATTGATTTAAACCATTTTACGAACCATTTGGGATAATTTAATGAAAATTCTTCAGAAAAGTGGAAAAACCAAGTATGAAAGTGGGCTTTTAACAAAAATGCTTTGTCCCAAGCTTCCATGTAATCATAATAATTATAGGCTGGATAATCTGGATAACATGATAAAGTCTTGTGTGTACAGGGTCGATTTCCCCATTCTTCTAAAGTGATGACTTTAATTATTTTAACTTTACTGAATCCTATTTTTTCTGGTTCATTTTCGTTATAATTATGACGTATTTGAACAGAGTGACTATCTAGTAATATGGCTTCATAATATAGTCTAGTTTGAAAATCGTTTTTATAAAAATAAGTTTCTTTTGGAAATAAATAATTTAGTAAAACAGTAAACCCTTGATTTAACTTCTGTTCTTCAATGGGTTCAAGGATCTTTACAACTTGTGTATTTGGGTTTAATATAAAATCTGTTTTAATTTGTGGATGAAGAAGCAGTTTGTTGGTGATCTGTTTTATAAGATTGGGTAGAAGGTGGCAGTCCTTGAAATTTGGCTAATACAGAATACGTCGGTCTTGTTAATGGATGGTTATTTAGTGTAGGTGGATATGGCGTAAGGGGAGTAAATCTGTTTTGTGAAAAATTTGTAGGTGATGAAGGAGATGGTAATCTTGGTAAAATTGGTGATGAGGGAGATGGTAATCTTGGTAAAATAAATGGAGTAGGTGCTTGGTCTTGGTAAAACAGTCGTCTTTTATCAGGATCATCCTGTAGAAATTCTCTGATAAGAAATCCTGGTATATAGATTGTTTACACCTTTAATAGCCTAAATTAAAATCAAAATTACTTAATAAGGCTTGCCATCTAGCAAAAAACTGTATAGAACATCAAATTTTTTTACATCTTTTTCAATTATAGATTTTGCTGAAAGACAATCTATTCTTAATAAAAAAGGTTTCATATAAAGATCATCTTCGAATTTCTTTATATTTAAAACAATACTTAAAATTTCTTTTTTAGCAGTAGAGTAATTCTTTTGAGTATCATTCCAAGATCATGAGTAAAAGCTTAACTAATGAACCTGTCTTACTATCATTTAATCTAATGCCTACCTTAAATTTTTTTAAAAAGATCCTCCTTATCCTATATCACTATCAACTTTTTCTAACTATAAGGTATGCCTTAGGGTTAGGTATGTTTAAACATGGTAATTCTTTAATCTTTCCTTTTATTTCTTTAACTATTTTGGTGTGATTTTCCGTCCATGGTTTAGGGTTCTTTTTTAATCTATCATATAATGGTTTATAAAGACTTCCCAAATCTTTGAAGAAATCATGTATATAATTTAAACATCCTAAAAATCTTTGTAACTATTTTTTGTCTTTTATTTCATCATAGAATTTACTTGTAAATTCTAAACTTCTGTCTATAGGTTTAATACTTCCTTGGACTATGTTATGACCTAAGAATCTTATTTTTGTTTTACATAGGCTTATTTTTGTAGGGGAAACTGCTAAACCATTTTTATATATTATATCATAAAATATGTTTAAATGCTTAAAATGTTGATCTATGTTTTTTGAAAAGATTAACACATCATCAATATATACTATAGCGAAATTGTTTATAGGAATAATTATATCATTCATAATATTCTAAAATTCTGATGGTGCATTTTTTAATCCAAATGGCATAACATTCCATTCATAATGCCCAAAAGGCACATTAAAACCTGTTTTATATCTATCTTTTTCTTCAATCTGTATTTGCCAAAATCCTGATTTCATATCAAATTTTGAAAAGATTTTTGAATCATATAATCTTTTTAGTAGATCTCTTTTATTGGGTATAGGATATCTAATCCATTCTAATACTTTATTTAAAGGTTTATAATTTATAACCAATCGTGGTGCTCCTCTTTCTAGTTCGGCTTGATTCATAACGTAAAAGGCTGAACATGACCATGGAGACTTAGAGGGTTTTATTAATTTTTTGTCTAATAAATCTTGTATCTCTTTTTTACAGTGTGATTCTAATTCTTGAGACATATGTATAGATCTTGATCTTGTAGGGATATCTTTCTCATTAAACTCTTTAATATAAGGTAATTCTACTATATGTTGTTTTCTTTTCCAAAAAGCATTGGGTATAGTTGCACATACATTATTTTTAAATTTTTCTTCTATTTTATTAATTTTATTTTTTATAGCTTCTTGTTGTAATTGTTTTATTATTCTTATGTCACTTATTTCATTTATCAAAAATTTAACATGCTTTTCTTTGTTTTGTATCATATTTACTTCTTTTGTTACCATTGGTGAGTAAACCGAACTTAATTCTCTATTTTAATATTTTAGTTAAAATGCCTTTTTCATTAACAGAAAAGAGATATATTTGTGTTACAAATGGTTGTCCTAATATAATTTGAGAACTTAAAATTTTTTAACTAATATTAACTGAGTTTTAAAGCAAACATTAGATATTTACTCAAATATGGACTTAGCTAACTTATAATTTTATATTTAAAGCTATATCCCTTTGGACCAGATAATCTTTGAGATGATTTTTCATAATATTTGGTAGGTATTATTCCTTCTTGAATACAATTTAAATCTGCTCCTGAATCTATTAATGCTATTAGAGATAATTTAAATTTTTCATTAATTACTAAGTTTACTCTAGTATACCATCTTTGACAATTTATCGTTTGTATTTCATTTACTATTAAAGTATCTTTATCTTTATTAACTTCTGATGTGTTCATAATTTCTTTTCCTTTATTTTTATCTTCTAATGTTTTTACTTGTTGTTTTAATATTGTTATTTCTGCTTTTATATTTTTTAGTTCTTCTTGTAATTCTGAAATAGTTATTGGTTTTTGTGTCTTATTAAATCTTTACATAATTTCGTCAAAATTATATTTTTTTCATTTTGTCTTTTATTCTAACTATTGTTTTTGGTTTTTCCTAATGTGGTTCTTTTAATCTATCTAAATACATCTTTCTTAATTCTTTATCTTCAACTCTTCCTATTAAATCTGATAGTCGTTTTATTTCATCATCTTCTTGAATAGTGTTTATTTCTTTATAATCACAAGTACAATTTCCTATACATTCACATTCTTCTGATTCATTACTACTAGTAGATTCGTTTTCTACAACATTTAGATCATCATTTTCAAAATCTGATATACTAGAATCACTAGATTCTTCATTAATCATAATTTTCATAATTTGATTTTTAAGCTCGTCTGATATTTTTAATTCATTAATTTTCTTTTTAGTATAACAATTGTTTGAAGTATGTCCTTGTTTTCCACACTTATAACATGTTATTGTATCTTTAAAGTTTTTATACTTGTTTTCTTTATTAAATGATGTCTTCTTTCTATTTTTATATTTATTATATCCTTTCTTGTAATTATTATATTTTTTACTTGAATTTTTATATCTTTTAATATATTTATTTTCTTTTGGTACCTTTCTATAATTTCTTGAAGGTAATTTTATTGTTTCATAACCATATTGTTCACAAAATATTCCTAATTCTTTTTTGTTATTTATTCCTTCCTTTTTAATCTTGTCTTTTAGTTTTAAATCAGAACAAATTGCTAATCCTACTTGTTTAGTAAAATTAATAATTTCTCCATATGTTATCTCTTTATATGGGATCATATTATTATATATACTAGCTAATTTATTTCTTACCTTTTCTGCAAATAATCTAGGTAACCCTGCTATAAATCTTTCTTTCCAATATGCTTCTCTACAATCAGGTCTAGTCATTACTTTAGTTAAAAATACGTCTGTATACCATCTAAAATCTGATAACTTTCTACATGTTAGGTTTAATAATATTACTGAATTTCTTTCTTGATATGCTGTTGGATCTCCAACAAAGTTCTTAAGTATTGCAAATATTAAAGTATTTGTCATATCCTCAATTTGTGTTTCAGTTTGTACATTATTTTTAGTTTTAACTATAGTCTTTTTAGCATTTAATATTATCCATTTTTCTGGTTCTGTAAGATAACTATCCCACCAGCCTTTTAGAGTGCCAGTGAAACCTGCAATTAAATGTTAAACTATTTGTAATTCAGTATTCTTATGGGCTTTGTAAGCATTAGCTGCCATAGTCATTTCTTGTAAAAGATTTGATATTTGATGCTCTGTTTGACCATCTATATTCCATTCATATATTTCAGTGCCACTATAGTGAGCTTGTGATAATGTATTTCTTTCTTCAAATTGCATATCAGGTAGTGTGGGTCTATGATAATAGTTTCTTGCTTCTGCTGTAGGAGTGTATGTATTATATTTTATTTTGTTTATTTCAAATTTATCATTAAACTGGTTTTCTAGATCTGTTATATCATCTTCAATGTCATCTTCATTGATATTATTGATATTTAATTTGAGTAATTTTTCATTTATTTCTTTTAATATAGCTTCTTGTTCTCCTAAGTTAATTGGTTTATCTATACTATATGGTATAAATATAGGATTTTCTTCTATATCTATCTTTTTAGATTGTGATGTGCTAGCTTGTGACGTACTAGCTGATGTGCTAGTTTCTTCTATTTTAGTATTATTAATGTTTTCTATTCTATCTAGCTGTTGTCCTAATGTGTTTAACATCTCGTTAGTATAATTATTTTGGTAAATAATGGTAGATAAAGATTTTTCATTATCTTTATTATGTTTTGCTAAAGGAACACCAATAATTTCTTTATTAATTAGAATATCTTTGTTTGGAGGGTGAATACTGTTTATAGGTTCATTAGTTTTTAAATCAGTATAGGTTTTAATTATATCAGTAGCAGCTTCTATTTTTGCAATATAAGGAATATATATATTATGTTCTAAACTATATAAATGAAACCATGAGAAAAATAAAATGTTTTCTTCATTATCAACAATATATAGTACCCATTCATCTTCATGCATTTGTCTTTCTTTTTTATCAAATGTAGAAAAATACCAAATAAGTATTTCATTATTATAGGTGTTATACATTTCATCTTTCAAATAATTAAATTCTAATTTAAATTTGATTTCTGGTAATTTTTCTATTTCCATATTTTATTTATCCAACTGTGAATATTTTTTCTCTTGTGTAATTTATTTCTAGTTGTGACATTTCTATAGAGATTTTTAGAGACTTTTTTCTTTCATAGCAATTGATTAAATGTTGTTTGACCTTTTCTATTTTGTTAGAGTTTATTTCAACTTGTAAAATTAATTCATAAGTTTCTATTAAAGATTCTACTATTGTTAAACTATGTTTATCCATTGCTATTAATTCTTTAATAAAATTGATATGATTAAGATGCCTTTTATTGTTTATAACAAATTGTTTTTTATTTAAAAACATATTATAATTGTTCGTAATGATCTACTTCTGTAGGTTTATAATTATAAGTAGAAACAGTTTCATCACTTTTATTATCTTCTTCATATACTGGTTTAGGTATAGAACTATTAAAATCAACTCCTTTAAATTTCAAAGATTGAGTTCTTCTTAAATGCTCTTTTTCATTTTCAGATATTATACTAGATGGTACGTATGTTGAATGTCTAGATGATTCTCCTATTTCTTTTCCAAAAGATATTTGTATATTTCCATTTGTATGTTCTATAATATTAGTTATATCTTTATTTAACTTTAATAGATCATACTAAGAATGAAACTATTATTTTTGAAGCAAACTTAGAAAATTCACAAGTATGTATACCAAAGAAGTTAAAATGGGAAGACATAAGAAGAAATGAAACATTGAATCTTGAAGAAAAAATATTCACAGTTGGATAAATAAAATATGGAAATAGAAAAATTACCAGAAATCAAATTTAAATTGGAATTTAATTATTTGAAAGATGAAATGTATAATACTTATAATAATAAAATACTTATTTGGTATTTTTCTACATTTGATAAAAAAGAAAGACAAATGCAGGAAGACGAATGGGTACTATATATGGTTGAAAATGAAGAAAACATTTTATTTTTCTCATGGTTTCATTTATATAGTTTAGAACATAATATATATATTCCTTATATTGCAAAAATAGAAGCTGCTACTGATATAATTAAAACCTATACTTATTTAAAAACTAATGAACCCATAAATAGTATTCACCCTCCAAACAAAGATATTCTAATTAATAAAGAAATTATTGGTATTCCATTAGCAAAACATAATAAAGATAATGAAAAATCTTTATCTATCATTATTTACCAAAATAATTATACTAACGAGATGTTAGACACATTAGGACAACAGTTAGATAGAATAGAAAATATTAATAATACAAAAATAGAAGAAGCTAGTACCTCAGCTAATACATCACAAGCTAGCACATCACAATCTAAAAAGATAGATATAGAAGAAAATCCTTTATTTATACCATATAGTATAGATAAACCAATTAACTTAGGAGAACAAGAAGCTATATTAAAAGAAATAAATGAAAAATTACTCAAATTAAA